>JAXBDA010000347.1:0-92181 GCA_036023075.1 Gaultheria prostrata | reverse complement strand
TTTATTTAAAATAGGGAGGGTAATAGGGAGTGTTGTTGGAGTGTTGATAGAAAAAGTGTCAAGTTATAATAGATATATGCACTGTTCACAAACTTTTTTGAGGAGTTATTGTTGGGGTTGCTCTAAGACCGTAGTAGTAGTAGTGGGGAGTGGGGAGGAGTAACTGGTTTACCGGTCAAAACTAACGCAATGACAACGTCAGAGTGACTCAGACAGACATGCACCCCGGCCAACACTGACTCAGCATTAAATGCCACCCCACCCGGCAATCTGTACGCCTTCGGAAACAGTAGTCATTTTGACTGCCCCTTCCCCTTCCCCTCCCCGGTCAAATCTTTGCGCCCAAGCCAAGCTACCACCGCCAAATACAATTACTACTCTTTTCATCTTTTTGCGTTCATACTTTGAACACCTTTCTCTCTTAACCCAGAAGGACCAAAACTCTCTCTCTCTCTCTCTCTCTCTCTCTCTCCCACTGGACAAAGATAAAGAGAGAGATACAGACAGATACTATTTGGAAACACTTTATGACTTTAACCCCCAAATAATTTGCCCTAGTCTGTTTTTAGAATCCATCCATTAATCCGATAGTATAATATATATATATATATATGTATAAATGGAGGCGCGGAAAGAATGGGTAAAGACGAGGGAGCTGGATTGGAACAGATCATCATCTTCCTTGTTTTACCATCATCATCATTTTCCAGCGGGGGAGGAGGTGGAGGAGGATTATAACAACATGTTTGACTGCACCTTGTTTAATGCTGCTGGTGCTAGCAGCAGCAGTACTACTGAATTTTTAGGAGCAGAAGAAAATAGGAGGAACTCATTGGGATTCATGGAGTTATTGGGTATTCGAGATTTTTCCCCTAATTCCCTTAATAATAATAATAATGCTAGTAGTAATATTCTTGATGATGATCATCATCATCATCAACTGTTGCTGCAATCATCATCATCCCTACCAGTACTGGAGGAGAAAAAACCCAAGTCGACTACTACTACTGCTACTCCTCCAGAAGTACTATTACTTCCCGATTCATCAATATCCCTAGTACTGGACCCCACTACCCCTAACTCTTCCATTTCGTCGGCGTCTTCAAGTGGTACTACTGGTGATCAACACAAGGAGAGTACTAGTAGGGTATTAGTACATGGAGATAAGAAATCGAAGAAGAAGCTGCTGCTGCAGCAAAACACCATCAAACAGTAAGTCGGTCTCTGTTCCCCCACCCCTGTTTGTTTGTTTGTTTGTTTGTTTGTTTGTTTTGCTAGCTAGCTGTTTTGAGTTTCAATTTTCAATAATTTATTAAGAGTTGATTCTGGATCAATAACAGCAAGAAATTCAGTACTCTCTTTTAGTCTAGATGTTTAATTAATGTCGGTGAGACGTACCCATTTGAGGGGAATTAAGCAAACAAATTAAGACGATGGGTTTTTGGTCTTTCATTTTTATTATTAGTAATTGTTACCAAGATTTTTTATTAATGAATAATTTGGTTGGTATATGGTCTTCAAGGTTGAAAGCAGTAAAGAGGAGTACTAGTGAAAAAAAGAAGAGAGAGCCAAGATTCGCATTCATGACGAAAAGCGAGGTTGATCATTTGGAAGATGGTTACAGATGGAGAAAATACGGCCAAAAAGCCGTCAAGAACAGCCCTTTTCCTAGGTATGTAGTAACTTTATCATTCAACTTAATTATATACACACATTTCCTAGGTTTTTTTCTTAACAAATGGAGTATCTAAAAAATGACAAGTCAAAGACTTGGCTCTTGTTCCAAAATACATTTTGTACTCTTCAAACATTCTACTAATTTATAATAAATATTGGCCGTAATTTATAATTATTTTTATTTCCTTCTTTTTTTCCTTTGTGATGGTCTTATTTTTGGTCCAATTAGCTTTTTTTGAACTGCAAAAAAAGGAGAAAAAAAAAAAGGAGGAAGATGCTTATTTGGTCTAATTAGCTTGAGATGCAATTTTCTTACATAATTTTGATGGGTTTCCATTTTTAGCAATATATGCGAGTCAATTACGAGAAATTTCAATAATTAATTCCTTGGTTTTTCTTTCCTTCTAACTTTTTGGCGTGCAGATTTTGAATTGTGAAATTACTAGTCTGTGTTTTTTAATTATGGCATTAATGTGTAGAATAAATTTTGCAAACGATGGTGTATAAAGTTATAATTGAAATCTAAAAGTTTCTCCAGAAGTGATTTTTGGGACTATGCATTCTCCCCTCCCTATATAGTTCATTCCTCTGAAATATATATATGCATTCTTTCCAGTACCGGCCCTGAGGCAAGGCTAACCTAGCCGTTGCTTCGGGCCCCAACTTTTGGGCCCAAAAATAGGGGCCCCAAATTTGTAAATCATAATAAATATTTTATAGGTCTGTAGCTCAGCACATAGTGCTGCTGTGGCTCAGCGGTAAGGAATCAATGGTCTGTGCGTTCGATCTTGTATTCAAGTCCTACTGACGCCAATTTTTTGAAGCCTCAACATTTGGAATATGCACAAAAATTTCTAAAAAGTTGCAGAAGGCGAGAATCGATCTCGCGACATCATGTACCTAGTCTAACTCATCTCGAATGACCACTGCACCACAAGGGTCCTTTAACATTCATAGTGAACAATAAATATATATATACAAGTTTAGAAAGGCCCCATTATTAAAACTCGCTTAGGGCCCCGAAAATTTCAGGGCCGGGCCTGATTCTTTCTATGATCCACTTTCAAACACTAGAAAGTAGAAACTGCAGAAAATGAAAAACATAGTAATAGAAGATGGAACTGGGGTGGCCAAATGACCCTAAATCCAGTACTCTAGGCCAGTTTGCATATTACTTCCAAGTTTTGGGAAGTTAATCCTTCTTCTTCTGTTTTTTCCCATGGTCTCTTCATCATTTGAACATTATTAGTATATGATTAGCAATGAAAAGAAAATAATTTACGAATAAACTTTCATACGTAAGATTCTTATCTGGATCAATAATCTGAACATGTTAATTTGAAATTAGAACTCTCAATGATGACATCTAGAATGACAGTAATTGCCGTTTTCCCTAATTAAAAACAATAACGTTTGGAATTAAAATATATCGACCACAGCATGCACATCATTCTTTATTCAGCTCTGGACTGGACAACTTTAAAATGTGATTTTGTATTATCCTGATACTACCTAACTGATTTAGGCGCCATTCCACTAAGAAGTTTTTTTTTTTTTTTTTTGGCTTTTTAGACATTTTACGTTTTTCGAGACAAGATCGACTTAAAAGGCTATAAAACCGAAAAGCCAAACCTTAATAGAAAGGATCAGTTTGAAATGATACTTTGATTAGTGTGTAAGGTTTTGAAGCAGTACCTTTTTGTTGATCAGGAGTTACTATCGTTGCACCAATGCTAATTGTAATGTGAAGAAGAGAGTGGAGAGATGCATGGGTGACCCATCCATTGTTGTTACTACTTACGAAGGCAAACACACCCATCTCAGTCAACTCGTGCCTCGTCCTACCACATCTGCCCCCGGACTCCAACCAGCATCCGCGTTTAATGCTGCCACGGCCACCTCTCCTTTCCCACCAGCTGGGCCACCGCAAGTGTCCTCCTTGCCTCTTCATCAATCTCAGTTCGTGACCAACTTGCATCCTTTCATGAACTGTGGTAATTACACAAGCAGTACTACTAGTAACATATTGAATCCATGTTCTGCTAATTTGCTTACAGTGGACCATGGCCTTCTTCAAGACATTGTGCCTTCTCTTATGAGAAAGGATTGAAGATCATGTAGTTTTGTTGGCTCCCTTATAATGAGAGAGGAGTTGTAGATGGGATTCTAATTACTGGTAGGTAGTACGTAATTAACTCTCCCACTGGCTGGTGGTTATAATTACTAGTAACTTGCACCAGAACGCAGTTCTCCATCAAGCACCTGCCTTAGTGATCTGATCACTTTGCCATATATGGGTAACCCTACTAGTTTGTAAGCTAGTATGCTTCGTAATTATTTTCGTAAGGAAGTTTTGGGTTTTATTCTCGTTCTGTTTTTGATAGTAGTAATTTTCTTTTTATTTTCAAATACGTCTTGTTTTTTGTTTTGTTTTTGCAACAGGAGAAATAAAGGAAAATGAGAGAGAAGGATACAAAAGAAAAAAGCGAATAGGATACTGATCAACTTATCTTTTTTGAGCCCAATAGTATATCACCAGAAAATGAAATATTGCAATGAGAGATTGATCAAACACTGGTCTCCTTCTAAACTAATCCTATAATTGTGGTTCTCACCTTTTTTTTTCTTTTTTTCCCCTCGGGGAAAGCTATTATTAGTTGTAGATAATGAATCAAATGCATGAGTGTACATGATGTCTACCTACTACTATCATCATGTTCGGGCCACCACTCCACCACCTTCGTGGTTCTCACATTTTGAAATTTCGTATAGCAACAACAAAACACGTTTTGAAAGTTGATTTGTACTAATATAATGTGATAATCACTGCACAAAGAAAATCATACTACAGTTGATGGTATAGGCATATAACTCTACAACTCAAAAAATTTACGACAAAAAACTAAAATGGTACAGGGAATTTTTAAATGAAGAGGTTTTGGTGAAGGTAACAAATGAGGAGGACAGTGAGAGATCTGGGTGAGTTTCATCGAAGTTCAGTTGAGTTTATTGGCCCCTCTTTTTCTTTATTAGGACTTTAGGAATATTATTATTACTTCAGTTGTCCGTATAGAAAGCAGTCCATTCGTGCGTTTTGATTAGTTGATGAATGGGCGTGGAAAGTGTTACAACATGCGAGCGAGCGAGCGAACCCTTGAAAGGGCAAAATTAATTAAAGAACCGAAAGAAGCAAAAAGAGGAAAAAGAGACATGAAGCATTGCAGGTGAAAAAAGAAGGCATGGAATGGAAGTAGTAGGGCTGTAGGGGTATATGATCTACACCTACCTTTAAGTTCAAAAAAGGAAAAAGAAAAAAGAAAAAGGTGATGCAAGATTTCCATCATATCGATCGATAGGATTTCCTCTACGAGGTGGCCGCATGAATACGAGATTTTAAAATTTTAAAATTTAATAATCTATACTTTGAAATGTTCAAATAATGCCAATATCAAAACACAAAGTCTCTGTCTTATTTTTTATCAGCAAGTAGAAGATAAATTATGACGAAAATAGAAGGTCCTATATTTCAGTACTCTTTATTTTTTATTGGGGGAGGTCCAAATATACTAACTGATGAAGCAGTTTTGGGCGCGGCTCGTCCGATGACCTGCAAAACAAATGAGACTAAAGGACACCGGTGTGGTGCCAACCAAGGACCCTCCGATGCCTAAGTCAGTATATGTCTTATGGAAGAAAAGGTGTGAACTTTGCATAAATTATAGCAAGAGTCTCGTACCTGCCTCCTGTGGGAGGGGGTTGTTTATATAGCCATGGAGTGCGGAGAATCCCACCTGTAGTAGGATTAAGTCGTGTTGATCTCTTATTGGTTGGTATTACCGGTGTCCTTTTGCCTTAGGACTCCTAATCCCATTAGAATTAAGCTTTCCTGTCAGTATCTGGACTCTTGATGGCTATCCCGTGGGATATTAGTGCTTATCTCTCCCGTAGGAAGTGGCGAAGCCAATTCAGAGTCCTCATATGACCTGGACTCTTCATGAAATTCAAGCCTGAGGTGATTAATCCCAGTCGAGCTGAGTCCTCGAGCTAGATTATCTGACCTCTATCCGCTGAGCTGACCTTAGTCGTTCAGGTCTTTCGGTGTCGGGTCCCCTTGGGAGCCCGCCGACCTGCTCTAGACACTCTACTTATTGTGCTTGACCTTCCATTTCGAGGTCGGGATGCTTGGCCTTAACCGATCTGACCTAGGTGGTCATTTCATCATTATCACTAACATACAAAAAAAAAAAATTACCTAGATAATTGTTGGAAATTTGAAAAGGGGAGGCCAAGGCCCCCCATAGCACCTTGAAGGTTCCGTCTTTGGATCGAAGGAACCTTTCAGCTTTCATATCCTTCCAAAAAGAATGGTTTTTACCTTCAATATACACGTGATGGTGTCTAGCCCGAAATGGTTTGAGCTTTCTTCTCATCTTTGACGTGGTAGGTGAACCACCCCAGTCAGAGGGTACGTGTCCCTTTTCTTTTTTCCATTTTTGACGAGAATGCGCAATGAATATCCCACGGGAGCGGGATCCAAATTGAAATATTATTCTAGGGGCTAAATTACCAAAATTTTATAGCTGAGATGAGCTTTTTGAATTACTGGATGTAAACAAATTTTCAATGATAAGGTGATTTCCCTCCTTCGGCTTACGCCTGCAAATTATTTGCGTTTAAAAACAAAAAACTGTTTGCAAAATTAAGTTAACATGAGGCATAACCTGCACGAGTGCTTTAAGCTAAAACCAGCAGAAACTGTTTTCATATCCCCTGAAATCGCAGGATCCAAACTATACATACTACATTAAAACAACGGTAACTAACTGAAGGAAACAGACCGAGCAACACAAAGACAGCACCCCGCCATTCCTAACCAAAGGAAGGAATGGGAGAAGGGGTGACAATACTTTCCAATACACCCCGCCATTCCTGACCAAAGGAAGGAATGTGAGAAGGGGTGCCAGTGCTTCAGACTGAGAAACTTAACAAAAAAGGGTTTTGAAATCGATCTAAATTCCATTCAATGACGATTTCTGGGTACAAAAAACTTGAGTTTTGATAACCACCTGGATCGGACATTAAGAAGCTTGTTTTGGAAAAAAGGACAATTTATTCAAGCAAACATGCCTACTAAGTTAAAACAAACTTCTGTGTTTCTGAATAGGAACACACAATATAGACTGATGTTTATCCCTCTTTACAACCCATTTTCAGACTAGAACACGCAATGTCAATATGTAAGCGAATAATAGTAACAATATTGACCACAAAAAAAAAAAAAAATACAGCTTGGGAGTCCAAATAAGTTGGCTGAACGAAGTTGTATCAGAGGTTATAATACATATCACACATCTGTGTTGGGGGTGAACTATAGAATTTCGAAACAATGAACCAAATAACAGGACTCTCAGGGGCAACTCTGAGAACATTCTGAACTGCAGCAACAAACCGAGTACCTCAAAACAACCTCAAAACACTTAGAAACAGGTTGGAGAAATGATGACGCTTGTCGCTCCCTTTACTTGCATATGATCAAGTCCCTGACAACCAGAACATCCCAATAAGCCGGGTTATACATCATACATAATCACCAGTATGATGTTTAGTATCCTAATCAACAGGAGCTTACTTAAACTGATGAATATGGTCGATGAAAGCAGTTGGTTATTGTTATATGTTGTCAATAACCAATCGCAATATCCATATCCTCATTAGAACTCTGAATGACAACAGACCTGGTTCCAAATAAGGACCCAAAATTGATATCTAAACAAGGATACGGATTGCCATTCTATTTGTTAAACGGGCTGTATCTTTCCTCTAAAAAAGGAAAATAGCCTGTTGTAGCTCGTAACACAAAAATCACACACTTCACATGTGTGCTGCCATTAAATAACGAGTGCAAGCCTCTACATTACCGCCCAATACAAGCAAGGTTCCAATAAAGCCAAATGTGGGTTCTCCTAGAAGATGAGACAAGTTCTAAGGTTACCACAAATATAGAAACCAGAATCTGAAACTGAAAATCAAAAGGACATCCTACATGAAAACAGATTACCAGTTACTTTGTTAGTTGCCTATCTTGGGGCTTGCTGTATGTTGAATTAGTATTAGTTTTCACCAACTTTGGTTGTTTGTGGTGGATGAAGTATTTTACTAAATACAAAAAAAAAAAAATTGCACACACATCCACATAGAATATGTATGTTACTAGCAAGTAACTGTCCGGGGTGCATACAAACATGTACTTTACAGTTTTCTTAGTGTCTTATGACTATGCCAAAGCCTAAACTAGCATAAAACTTCGTAGCCAAAGCTGTTCATGATTAATATTGTTTTACTACTGCGTTTTATGGTGAGGATTATTGCTTTGGTTAAGCTAGCCCGAGTTACTGCTTATGGAATAAATCACTTGACTGATTACACGAGCATCCCTAACCTAATACTCCATGGGAGCTATATGACTGATGTAATTTGATAGTTTCTAAAATGCATTGGGAATTGTGATTATCAAATAAACCTTAAGAGGACAACTAAAGAAGCAGACAAGAAATACTGTTAAAGGGTTTTAGATGGAAAGTTTTGTCAGAAACTGCAACTGTTAGATTTGAGAAACTTATTGGCTAAAACAGTCTGTGAGCTTGAAGGGGAATTTACCTGTTGAAGAGAAGAAAGTTGCATCTGCTGCGGCTGCTGCTTTGGTACTCGTTCAAACAACAAATAATCTTCGGGCTTCTCCCACTGCAAATAGAATTTTCACACGCTTATATCACTTTAAGGAGGTAGCAGCACCCAAATAAGCTGCAATACTATGTGAAGTAGAAGACGGTTACCCTGCTTTCACAAGTTGCACAATTATGATAGTACTTGTATCCATCAGGACAAGTGTGTTCACTCCAATCACAATTTAATGGATCTGCAGTTGAAACTAGTTCTGACACAGAAGAAGACCTAGAAACTCTCTGTGGCTTGCCTCCAGCCCCTGGAGACTGCAGGACAACATCAATAGTAAAGCATCCCCAATTTTGGAAGTCCAAAAGAAGCTCCAAAATGGAGAGGGAAAAATGTAGAATGCTCAAGTTAAAAAGAGCCAAAATCATGTAAACAACGCTGCAAGAGGAAGGAAGGAAGGAAATTTTCTACAATACTGGGGGTCAGCGAAAATCTGCATAGATCAAGTAACAGCATTCCAATTCCAATGGACATGTGAAGGAGCTCCACTCCCGAAATAGTAAATCTGACATCAGTGGCCTCCCTTACAACCCAAATTAGGTTAAAGTAAGGATGGGGAGTGGTTGACTAGACACCAAAACTTATAAATAGGCTGCTTCTCAGGCCCTCGAATTACAATTATCAGAAAATCCAGCCACCAGAAATTCAGAAAATTGGCTTTACTTTTGTTTTTTTACCTAAGAAACCTACACTGCTCCTATACATCTTAAAACCATGAAACCATGATCTCTGAAGGGTCCATTATAAAGTTATTTGCTGATGTAAAGACCCGTAAATTCAAACTCTAATTTTGTGTATTTATGATTAATGTGGATGAATTTTAATGCAAGTTTGACTACGTTTTCGTGGATGTATATGTACGGATGTGTGTATACCTGGTGTAACGGGGGTTCGGTGGATGGCTGAGATATGTGTTTTGATGTTGAGAATGGCTGAGATATGTGTTTTGATTTTGAGAATGTGCTAGTGTTGATCGGGGGTTGAATCGGTGAACGGTGGAAAAAGTATGAAAATTTTCCAGTCCGTACAGAGGCTGTCAAAAGCTGTTCCAGCCTGTCAGTTCCGGAACCCCATTTTCTCAGTTCCGAAACCACCTGCAGATTTTTTGAAAAGTTTGTGCACGATCCCACACACTATGAAGGGGACCCTTAGCCCCATATCAGCCCCAAACCACGAAATAACCCTAGAAACATCTCTCTCCTCATCTCTCTCTCAAATCTCTTGATTTCTCCGCAAACCCACCTCAAATCTCAAAGATCTAAGCATTCCAAAGCTCATTTTCACTGGGGTTTCTAAGTTTTCACTCAAGGAGGTAAGAACACATGATCTTGGCTTGGTTTTATATCTCTCCACGTTTTGCTCTCTTTCTCCTCATTTGTGTCTAGACCCTAGTTCTCTTGCGGAAGCTTGGAGGAAGGCGGGTTTAGGTGATTGGAGGCCGGATCCTCTGGATTGAGTTAGGGTTTTGCTCAGAACCCATTGTGGTAGTGATTTCTCTTTTCTCTACATGTTTATGTGTTCTTAGGTGTTGATTACTTGTTTAAATCTTCTTATTATTCGCGTTTCTGGAATATTGACTAGATCCTAGATTTGACTAAGTGTATATGGCGATTTGGGTGTTTAGAGCAACCCCAACAATGAGTTGGTAAATTAGGCAGTGTACAGTGCATATATCTATTATAACTTGACACTTTTTCTATCAACACTCCAACAACACTCCCTATTACCCTCTCTATTTTTAATAAAATATAATATATGGGGGAAAAGTAGGAGAGAGACAAGAGAGAGAGAAAAAAAAAAGAAAAAAAAAAGAAAGTAGCCGGCAAAGAGGGGAAAGGAGAGAGAGAAAGAATAAAAAAATGGGTAGGGAGTGAATAGTGCCTCCCTAAATGGGGTTTTTTTTAGGGAGGTACTATTCATTTTTGTATTTTAGGGAGGGGTTTAGGGAGTCTCTTGAAGCCTAACTTTGGGGTTTGGCTCCCTAAAATAGGGATGGGAGCCAATTTAGGGAGTTTGTTGGGGTGCTCTTAGGGGTGTAAACAAGTGAGTTAGATGGTGATGTCTGTGAGTGTATATGTGATGTTTAACTCATTTTGCTTGGTTCGAATGACCGTAGTTGAACTTGAAAACAGATTGCAAGAGAGCCCAGGATGTACCGGTATCCATTTCTCTCGGTACGGTACTAACTGAAAAACTTAGTCATTTTTCTCTTGTGACTGATCTGGCTCATGAAATTGGTTTTGTATTCATTCCCAACATGTTCATGCTATGTATGGGGTCAACTTTGATGATGGGTAACTCTATGAAACAAAAATGTTATCGTGTGGGTATGTGTGTGTGTGTGTGTGTGTGTGAGGGGTTGACATACCCTTGGGCATACAAGGTTTTGTAAAAGCCTTTCCCGTTTGGTTAGATGTTATCACATGGGGTGGGTCTAGTTGTTGACATCGTGGGAACATGAGACGACGTATTTCGGGCAATGTGTAGAGTATTGTGAGAAGCTCGGAGAAAAGACCCGAGGAAAGCCATGGTGACTCTGACTGTTAGAGAAAAGACCCGGATAAAGCCGTGCTGACTCTAATGTCTGACTGTTAGAGAAAAGACCTAGGTAAAGCCGTGGTGACTGTAATGTTTGATTGCTAGGGAAAAGACCCGGGTAAAGCGAAGCGACTCTAGTGCTTGTGGTTATTTAGGGAAAAGGCCCGGGAAAAACTGTGGTGACTCCGATTGCTAGGGAAAAGACCCAAGTAAAGCTGAGGCGACCTTAGGACTTGTGGTCTTAGAGAAAAAACCCGGGCATGGCCGTGGTGACTCTAAGAGTAGTTTAACCCAAAGGATTTGGTTAGAAAGAGTATCTAAAACTCTGTGATGGGTGTTACAGTTTTCATTTTGATGGAATACTTCTATTTGTTGCCTATTGTGTCGACATTTGTTTGGTAAACTGTTTTGCTGCTAATGCTAGTCAGCGGAGTCACGGGGTCCCAAAATGCTCGGCTTATTGCTACTCATAAAGCGTCGACATTGAAATGTAAACTTGACAATGGGTGAGTGGTGGAGGAAAATGTGAGATTTAGAGACACCTAGATATACACCGGCACCCGAGTCCATGCAACATAGATCACTGATGGTATTTCAAGATGCAATATAACGTTGTGCATTGGGAAGTCAAAACATATCTTGGAAAGATGACGTGAAGTGATATCATATTTCGATTTTTTTTTATATATTTAATTATGGAACATGGCATTATTATTATTATATGTTGAAAATCAAGGGCGTGACAGCTGAAATCATACTGACTTGGGAAGATGACGCCACAGTCTTTGGACTTGGTGGAAGAGAAGCATCAGGCAATATATGTCCAGCCCTTGAGTCATTAAGATATGGTGCTGGCCTGCATCAAGAAACCCAGAACACTAACAAAACTAAGTAAAGCAGAATGTGACTAAGACAGGGAGACAGATGTTTTAGCAGACCTAACAAGTTCTTGAAGATAGGAACCACCATATTTACAACTATCCCGAGAAGATAGGAGGAGGAAGTCAGAAGAAGGTTATTCTCTGAACTTCTGATTACCATAAACAGATTAAGATACAGCAAGAAGGGCATGCACTGGGAAGGAGAATATATCGCTACTCATATTTAGAATAAGCAAGTTAAGCAACCATTTTCCAAAGCTTGTTTATGATCCAATAAAGGGCAACTTGTGGCCCTTTGCATAGGCATTACATACGACTCCAACAAAATATGGCAGACGATTACAGCTAATATATGACACACAAATCGTTACCAGCCAAAATAAATAAATCAAAACAGGATGCCTTTTCAGAGGGTATATAGGAGGTTGCCTTGGTTCTCCAATCCTGGGCTTCTTTGGATCTGCAAAGCGTATGATCAATGGTTGATCACAGCCCTAAATAACAAGAAAAACGTGTCAACAAACGGAAAAGATGGCAATGAAATTAAAAGAAGTAAAATAATACCCTCATTATGTAAGTTCCACCCAGCGCATTCATTGCAGCTACTGCCATATCCCTCTGAGAATACTGGACAAACCCGCAACCTTGAAAACAGAATGAATGTGCAACAGCTAGCTTGGATTAGAAAAAATGCTTTGAAACTTCCAAAGAAGGCATGTCAGAGAATGGGTCGTGGACTTGGATTGAGCACCACCTTGCTCTAGAAATGGGTTGTGGACTTGGAATCACATACTATCTCGCCTAGATTATTTCGCTTTAGATCTTCGTGACAAACATGTGCTTGCAAATAAAATGAGTGATCAGGGGAAAGCAAGGGTCATCTTCCAACAAGCTTCCCACAGTTTATGCAGCGCCAAAAGATTGGGATACGAAGAAACAAATACAACTGTACAAATAACAGACATACCCCGACTTTGCTTCACTTCATCAAGTACAATGTAGACACTTTCCACAAAACCATAAGCCAAAAATATCTGAAAGGGAAATGTCGAGCAGAGCTTAGAACGTATAACTTATTTACCCCCAAAAAAACATTAAAACTTAGGAAGAGCCCAAACGAGAATACACAACGATTAATGATTGAAATTCTGAAAACAATAAGAATGAACAATGATACTCTCTCATCCTCGCATTCAAACTCGAACCCTAATACTGCGAAATTCCTTTGATACAGAGTTCTTATGCTGACTATATTAGAGGACACTTGTAACAATGGCCCACCGCAATGCAGTCCTAAACATAAGTTACCCTTCCAGACCTGGGTATGTATGCATGTATGGTTTAACATGAGAAAGGAGGAAACTATAGTATCTTATTCGTTTGGTTGGGTCAGAGAGCTAATAGCTTAGATCGTACTTCTTCAATTTCCCTTTTAGAAGCTTGCTTGTTCAGGCAACCAACGTACAATTTGCAGTCCTGTGTCCCCAAACCCCCTGCCATGAGAAAAATGGTAACATCAGCGCCAAAAAAAAAGGGATTCAAGTACAAGAATCAGGTTCTAGGGATAGTGGTGTAGCAAGGGTTTGGCCCATCCCTTTTCATGGGTGTACCAAGATTGGAATGGGTGTAGCAAGGGATTCAACTACAAGTCGAGATTGGAATGGATGTAGCAAGGGTTTTAATCTGTCACAAGTCTAACTTGAGCTAGTGGTGCTATCAATGGACCCATCCAAAATCACCCTATTCTAAAATCTTTCACAAATGCATGCCTTCAATTGCTTTGCATTCATAACACTTTAAATATAAATATGAAAGTATCTGACCCTACCACACTTGCAATGCTATCTGAGATTCTGAATTAGTCAAAGAGACCCCATGACTGGCATGAGTCAAGACAACAACCATTGTTGTCCATATGAACCTAGTCGCACAAATACGTGAAATGCAGTGACACCACTAGAATGCTGGTAAGGTGATTCTAAAAAAATTCCAGGCATGCCACATGAAGGACACGTCAAAATATGTCACACATCTGTATGTAGTTCAAAATACATCACAACAGTCAAATGAAGAAAATCAAACAATCCGTGAACTAATTGCATTACACAAAAAATCCACATTTAATAATAGACGCCACACCCATCTAACACAACAATTTCAATCAAAATAAATAAATCTAGGAAGAGGGATCATTAGTTCGTTGTTTAAATTACTTTTATTTAACATTTATTTGATTTCATTTTATACTAACCAATAATGTGATTCATGAATGCCTAAGTGATGGACACGCGTGGCTCCCTTGCAGCTCATTTATCAGGGGATAAGGTTTTGGGTGGATAAGAGGTGGATATGTTATAAGGGGGGATTAGTTTAGAAGGGGGATTAGCTTATACTTGGTTTGAGTAGTAGTTGATATATGTGGATAAGAGTAGGTGGATAAGGGTGAATAATGTGATAAATTACTTGGTTGCCCTCAGTATGTATTGAGAATACAAAATGGTGGGTTATTTGGTCTTTTTACCAACCTGGATTAGCTAATCCTAGGGTGGGGGTGGGGACTGGCTAAGACCAATTGGAGGGGGATAAGCTCTCCTCGCCTCCCTTATCCCCCTTCCTTCTGCCACTAACAAACACCTCATCCTTATCTCTTTCCCTCCCTTATCCCGCTCCCTCTCTTATCCTCCTACCTTATGCCCCAAACAAACGGGCCCCAAGGTTCTAAAATGTGTCATATTCTTGCAAAAAACAAGATTAGAATAATAAGCCATGTGTTCTTGTATACCTTTTTATGCAAATACAGCTGAGATGTTTCCATTACACAAAAAGTCAAGACAACAAGGCTCCATCCCAGCTTGTACCCTAAAAGTAAAGAATGACGCATCTTCAGCTCGGAAACTTACAAAGGCGTTCACGTTCCCCATCAGCATATCGAACTTTAATTGGAGCCACTCCCTACAAAAGAAAAATAAAACAGTCGAATGTTCAGATGATTGGGATACACAAACGCAAAGTTCTCACTGCCAGCACGGGAGAACTTACTGCTGGAAAAGTATATTTGTCGTGTAATGCTCCAATGGCCCGGTCTGCTTCCTCCACAGTTGTATATTTAACAAAACCACATTCTGCAAAGAAAATATTTTAATGCTCATTCCTTCAGGTGTAGGAGCAAAACGTGTGCAAGTAAGCAAAAGTAAAAGCCATCAATGGTCATATGGCTAACACTTTACCATGTGGTTGGTAGGTTCTCTTGTCCTTAAGTCGAACAACCTCAACAATCTTCCCATGTTCTTCAAACAAGGAGTGCACCTAGCATGAGAGAAGGAATTAGCAGGTGGCGGGATATTTTCCAACTCACATCCATATCAATCACAGTTTCATAGACCACGAGTTGCAGGTGGAGTGGTAGGCACCATATACTTCCATGTTCAAAACTCACTAACTACAACTAGCACTACTGCCTTTCGCCGAGAAAAAGGTATATACATAACAGACAAAAAGTTGATCATTTTGTGAAATCCATCATGATGTACTAAACCACAAATGACACAATACTTGAATTGTTTATGTAAGGGCATTTATTTGAAGAAAACGATGACTCACATCCAACTTTATTTAAAGGACACCAAATTCTCCCGCTCAACTCTAGTAAAAAACAAGCTATCGGAGAAAAGGATACCCAGGTAAAGGTGTAGTAGTTACAAAAAGATTTGTGCAAACACATACTAAAGCAACAGCTTGTAATGCGGATACCGACTTTATGGAAAGAAAACAGAACAAAGGATAGTATTAGGGGCATTTATAGTGGGCTAACAGAGGGCAAATTAGTGTTAGCAGCTAAATATTTAGCTAGCAAAGGTTCCACAAAATTGCTCCAATGGAGCTGTTAGCAAGCCCATAAGTCTGCAGTCACTATACTGCTCACTAACAGCAGCTAGAAGGTAAGCAAATACAGAGAGGAGATAGAGAGAGAAAGACACGCAAAATCAGATCCCACTTTTACTAGTTTTTTAAAGTTAGAGCAAACTTTAATGAAGAAATTTAACCATCCACTAGTAATGCTCAGTGCAAATAAGGAACATGAGAGAGTTTGTTAATGGGTCATCACTTTAGGCTAACAAAACAAAGCAGTAAGATGCAGTAGAAATGGCACAACTTACCTCTTCCTGCGTTGTTGTTCTTGGTATGCCCCCGACATAAAGTTTCACAAAATTGCCACCCTCAATACAATCTAAGAAAATCCTTGTTTCAGCAATCTTTATTAAAAGAATGACAACTTTCAATATTATTTACAGGCATCTAATGAAACTTTAGCAACTCAACATGAGCAGGAAAAATAGAAGCAGAAAAACAGATAAACTAGGGCTACAAATGGACAACAAGGAAAGAAAGATCATCAGTGCTTCATACAAATCTATTCTAATATATAAGGAAGAGCAATAGTTTGGTGTCTCCATTATTTTTTGTCCTTGTATCAATATTTCATCTTTCCAAATTTATCCCTTAGGACTTAACTTTCTTTTATTCAGAAGTTAAATGACCTTCTTCTTCAATAACTGCAAGGACAAATGTGTCCAAACACCCACGCACAAACCACTCCAATTTGTAACTGCAGTATTATAACTGTTTCCTCTTTCTAAGGACTCCAACGACAGAAGGCTACTCCACAGCAAAGATGAAACTCGCCAAAGGATCAAACATGAAGTTCTGGGATTCGCTGGCCTACACCACATATCTCTCCAGTCTCCACCTCTATACTTTCTTCCATTTGTGTATGAACGTTTATGCATTTTTCATCTAATCGAGATTTAATATGGGCACAAATCTGAATAAGGAGAACTATTATCCTTTACCACAAACTTTTAAAGAAACAAGAAAAATGGAATCTCTATGTGATTCTCTGTTCTGCAACGACAAATAAAAAACAAGGTACTTCTTGTCATATTTTTTTTTAGGAATTCAAACGTTAGACCAGGAGTTCTTACTCTTTTAAAGTCCATCTACCTTGGTAATTAAGGTAAATTGTGTTGGAATAATTGCATATTTGGAGAGATATGTAGAGGATTAAAAAAAAATGTTGCTGAGAGAGATTGATAATTTCTCATTGTCGGTTCCTTTTTTTTTTACCCACAGGTATCTCCCCAAGATCAGAGATTTGATTATGAGTTTGATTGCTCTTTAATTTAGAGGTTTTGCAAACTATTATTTGACTGCAAGATTTGTGGTTACCGTAAACACAATAGGACTTTACTTTCTTTTTATTTTATCAAGCATTAGAATGGGCATGAGAGAGATCGAGGGAGAAGTCACTTTACCACCTATCAATAATGGTTTTCTGCAGAACGTCATTTGAACATATTATTCTATAAGCTCGACTTGCACAAGCATCGGGTGCCCACACTCTAGTCAACCAGAAAGAAAGACCAATATCCCCATATGATTTTCAGCGCAAGATAATGCAGCTAGTCAGCTACAAAGTTCATCTAGAAAGTGTAGGTGGCATTACAATGTTATATAGCTAACTATTCACTTAGCAACAAGATGGAAATAGATGAAAGGAAACATGCAGATGGCGCACCTGAAGATAAACCATGGGGGGAGTGAGAAAACGGTCTCTTCCGCCCAAAATGACCTGAATTATCGTCGGGCCCACAGGCAGCGACTGAGCCATTCTGTTCGGGGTTGAAATTTTGTTGGTGATTGTAGCGTTGGTTGGAGTGGTGGCGGTGACTTTGGTGATTATTATGAGAGCGGTGGTGGTGGTGGTGACCGTCGCCGGAAGAAGCACCTCTGTTTGCGTCGAAGTTTGGATCATTGATAGGTGGTGGAGGAGGAGGAGGATCGTCGGCGGACCAAGAAGACGTCGAGGAATGCGAATTGCGGTGACAATCGGAGAAAGCTCCGTAAAGCTCTGGCCTCTGTCTATCTCTGTCCATCTGAGAACAAGAAAACCACCCAACCCTAGACTGACGGAGATGATGACTCGAACGATTAAAAGGGGAAAATAAACAGAAGAAAGGGGGCAATTGTTTCGTCTCCGGTTGATTTCTTTCGGAAGAAATTTCAAAACAGACCCCGAACTTTCACCCCAATGTTCCATAAACCTCTATACTTTAACTTATTTCAATTAGTGCAGTATGCACCCGTTAAATTGCACACCCAGCCCTATTTACAGTCCATTTTGAGACCCAAAAAAAAATGCACAACTGGACCTTTACTAGCTGACTAGACTACACTTGGCGATAAGATGACCAAATAGAAGTGAGTTGGCGCTGAAAATGCACATCTAGCTCCCACTTCGGCCATCACTCACTATGGCGAGCCGTGCTCACCCGATCACTTCCGCGTCTAGCAACTCTGTCCCTCAATAGCGGTAATGTCTCGCTCCTCCTTGATCTCTCTCCCTCTCAGCTCTGTTTAAAAAAGAAAATAAAATAAATGAGATAAGAAGCAGCAGCAGACATAGCGGTCGTCTGACATCGCCTAAACCCATACATCCTCTCCTCTCATATCCTCACCACCTCTTCCTTCTCCTCTCTCTTTTCCCTTCTCCCCTTCATTTCTCTTTCTTTCGCGACCAAACAACAAAACCCGACACCGCATCGTGACACGGTTGTGTGCACCAATAGTTGTTGCTGGTGCTACCACAAGTCTGCTTTTTCTCCTCTTCACTTGGCTCTCTCGCTTTGTCACTCGCTCAAAGCGGAAGTGGCGGTCATGATTGCTGCTGCTTCTATCTCATTTTTTTATATTTTTTTAGACACAGTCGAGAGGGAGAGAGATTAAGAAGGAATGATAGATTACCGCTCTAAAGGGACAAAGTTGCCGGGCGCGGAATTGACCAGAATGGTATGGCTCGTCGGAGTGAGTGAGGGTGAATGTAGCCCAGTCAACTCGCGAAGGGCCAGATGTGCATTTTTCTCACAAAAATGGAGGATAAATTAGGCCAGGTGCCCATTTTAATGATGGGTGCATATAATAAGTGCCCAATTGAAATAAATTAAATATAGGTTTTTATGAAGCATTGAGGCGAAAGTTCGGGAGTTTTTTAAAATTTGTCATTTCTTTCGGAAAAACTTTTTTGCGCAATTTTTTTTGGGAAAAATTATAGTAACCCCCTAAACTATGAATTTTTATTTTTTTTTACTAATTATACAACATACACCACAGTGGGGCCACGACTCACATAAGGTGTCTCTTACACCACAACATGCAACTCAAGGTAAATAGAGCATTTATTTGATATTTTCCATTTTAATCAAAATTCAATTAACTGAGCAATGAAATAGTGATCATATGTCAAAAGTGAATATAGCATAATAATGTTCTCATATAGAATATGTGAGTGATCCATAATATGCATGTATCTAGTGGCGGAGACAATGTATGCCCAGTGTGCACATTGGAATTTTGGAAATTTCATTCTTTTTTCCGGTTATGGGTTATCCTGAAATCTACCTACACAAAATCAAGTGTAAGGGAACTTGTTCTCTCTTAATAGTGCACAATAATAGAAGTCATCGGTGACCTAAGTGATTGGGTCGAGCTTTGTCATGAATGATTAGGTTGATGTGAGTTTTAGAATTAGTTATGTTCTATTTTCATCGCAGATTTTCAATTCAATTCATGTTGAATTAACCAGTGCTTATTTTGGGACAAGGTGCTCTCTTTAAACTCTCACTCGGAGTAGAAGTTAAGAATATCCATATTAGTTTGGAATACAATTACAAGAAAGTTATCAATCACTAGAAATTTATAAAAGTTGTAGATTTGTAGAAGATAAGTTAATTGTTTCCATTGTTTACGCTCCATAGCTAATTAAAATAGTTGATGATGTGATAGTATGTTATCATACTGAGAGTATTGATGCAATAGTATGTTATCATACCAAAAGTGACATATTTGATTCCATCGACAATGAAACTATGATCACGAAAAGCTTTCAAAATATGAGAACTCTTTGTGGTTTATTGTAAAAAAAATTCTTTAACAACTTTATTGTCGAATGTGTTAATTTTTATACTTCAATACAAAAACTCTTTATTTTGTTATTGCTGTCTAGTAATGGAATTTTTTTATCAAGTTACAGTGCCCTCACTAAAGGGTTTTTCTGGCTACGCCACTGTGTGTATCTCGTGGTATTCATACATAGTTTTGTTATATTCATACGTATTTGTCTAGCTTTTTTGGTGTCAACTGGCAAAATAAATAGTCACATGACATTAAGCAAGGTTACTTTCACGTCTTGATCAACGTAAAATCGCCCAAAAAAAATTCAGGCAGAAAATAAGTGCACGTTATGCTTTTTTTAATCGGCCATTATACTTCATGTCCAAGACATCATAAGGGATTTCCACATCCCTAATTGATATCCACACTTAGTTTTTTATCTTTTAATAAAAATTTTATGTGTAAAAGTTCACAAAAAAAAAAGTATGAATATCAATTTTGATGGTGTAAAATCAATTACCTATTTTTTCCATCAACATATTTTATATTCCACAAATTAGCAAAATGTAGCCTTATTAATTTTGGGAAATGATAATGCCACGTGAGGATTTTTTAGTGCCGCGAAAATTGTTTTTATGTTACCATTTTACCCTTGAATTACCAGGTCTCTCTCTCTCTTTCTCACTCTCTCTCTTTCTCACTCTCTCTCTCTACATCATTCTCCATAAGGTTGTTTTAACCGCCTCCCAATGCACCGCCGCTCCGTCCGAATTTAAAACTCAGAACAACCATATTTGTGCCTCCGTGGAAGATGAAACCTAAATGAATTGAAGAACCTCCACAAAAGTAAAAAAGATCCACCACTTGATCTCTTGGTATTTTGCCTTATAATTACACACACCACCATGTTCTTGTACTCTTATTACAAGAAACAGAGCACAAAACTCAAAATCTGACCAGAGATGCCCACCGATTACCACTACATATAACTTTTCTCCATATTCTATATCAACTCATTCCCTTCCTTGTCCAACTCTCTCGCACCTCATCCTTCACGTTAGTTATGTTACTTCGGTGGTCTCGGATCGCAAATTGAAACCCATTCGTCTTATTGGGATGATCCATATTTTAATCGGTGACAGATCTGTACATTTCAGAAATTCCACTAATCAGTGTCAGTAGAGAATTTCGGTCATGCTGGAGGTCTCGTGTTGTTAGTCTGAGCTTGCTCAAATCCAATTAGATAGCGAAGAGAGATGTGATAATTAAGAAAAAATGGCAAGATTCAGAGGGGAGAAAAAATGTTGTGTCGTGGCACTAAGTAACAACACTAGAGCAAGTAAGGACATAAAGGTCAAGATTTCACAAGTTGTCGTGGCACTAAAGTATAGTGTCGCGGCATTATCTCCTTCCATTAATTTTTTCACTCTACTTTCGCTCACGAGTTGGGTACTCTTTTGAAGCATGGAATCTCTATTGGAGATGTAGGTGAAAGTGAGAATTTAAAAAGACTAGTGGAGTTATTTATACATCTCGAAAAGTAGTAGAGGCCTGTCGATATTTATGGAAAGCAGAAGTCATCGCGAGAAAATAAAGAAAATCCAGAAATCCAAAAGGGCAAACGAGCCCTAGCTGTTCGTCATTATCAGCTCCCGCCGACTGCCCTCCCCTCTGCTCGCCGCTCTTTCACTCTCTTCCCTCTCTCTTTATCTCCAGGTAAACCCTACGTTATGCTTACCTGTTATTTTTCTTCCAATATAATCCCTTATTCCAGCGTATGAGCTAGTTGATTGAGAAGTTATTGGAACTCATTATATGCAATCCGAAAACATGTTTTTGCTATGAAATCTTTTTTTTTTGATTGAGAAGTCTGGATCTTATGTCAAAACCTAGTTTGTTGGAAAACCCTAGTAGTGACTGCAGTGCGCGAATGTCGTCCCAGCTGCACGATTTTTGGAAAGCCATGACACGCGGCCACTTTTGCTTACTGACTGATATTCATTCTTCGCAATTGGTATTATACCACGTGTTATTTGATGTTCACCCAGTTATGCCCTTTGTATGCCTTTTCTTCCTTTTCATGTTTAATTACTCAAAAAAATGAATTCTGGGGTATTTAGATGACGATGTTCTTTTAATCACACAACTCTGCTTGTGGTTGTTTTCTTATTGACTTTGAGGGATGAATTCCACTTAAGATTTTGTAGAAATCACTAGTACTGTTACTCTAAAGAGCCTTTGCAAGGAAATAGAGAACAAAGGACTACTGCATTGAAAAATGGACATGGAGACTGCCTGCAATGCTTTGGTAGTTACTCTCTTGATTCATGCTTGACTGCCTAACCAGCATGTTTAGTATTGTTGAATTGTACATGCTAATTGAAAGGGGTTTATACTTCTCATGTTCCCTCATCCTTTGATGTTTAACTCTTTTTGGTGACCAGTGGGCCACCCATTCTTAGTCTTGCGGTTTTTAAATTGTTTTGTTTGAATTTCCATTCCGCTTTATTTGCTGATGGTGGTGAGATGTGCAATTTGCTCATGAATGCAGGGCTTATATCACGCTGAAAATTTGTGAATGGCAAATAGCCCTGATCCTGACAATGATGATGACTTTAGCGATCTCTATAAGGAATATACTGGCCCTCTGGGTTCTAATGCCACAAATGTACAAGACATAGCAAAAACTGGTAAAAGGTCCCATGCAAGTTCTGATGAGGAAGATGGGACTTATGACCCTAATGCTGTACCAACAGATTTTACGAGCAGAGAAGCTAAGGTTTGGGAGGCGAAGTCAAAAGCTACTGAAAGAAACTGGAAGAAGAGGAAAGAAGAAGAAATGATTTGTAAAATATGTGGAGAATCCGGTCACTTTACTCAGGTGTTTATGCCTTACATCCTCTATAGTTTCTGAATTTTAGTATCTCTCCCAGAAATGCATGTGTGCGTATATGCATAGAGACTAACACTATGCTATTTGTGCGGTTACACTTTTGACGTAGCTTTGTTTGTTAAGTTTGACTTTTCTGTAGTTCAACCTGCTTATTGGTTGACACAGGGTTTCAATCATGGTAGAAACTTAGCAATCATTTCCGTGTGTGTTGATTCTGAGCGTGTGTGAAAACAATTATCTGTCTAATAATTTGTTTCGGGGGTCGAATTAATCTATTCCAACAGTCTATACCTGGCCAACTGAATGTTACCCATTTTGTGGGTTTTATATTTAATTGTGAATATTCCCAAATTTTGCACATTGAGTCATTCTAGAATCAGATGTAGGGATATGCCAAACAGCTTCTTTGAGCTTCCCATTAGAGTTTCTTTGTCTTTCTGAACAAGTCTCAGACCCTCAGCCATCTTACTCATATTTTTCTTTCCATGGACAATTAACTTCAGAAATTTATTTCCCCCCCTCTTGTTTGGCTTTCCTTATTATGCTTTGGTAAAAATTTCCAAGTTACATGCGTATACTAATTTGGGGTTGGTTGTTATATGTGTAGGGATGTCCATCAACTCTTGGAGCTAATCGCAAGTCTCAAGATTTCTTTGAACGAGTTCCCGCGAGAGAGAAGCATGTGAAAGCACTTTTCACAGATAAAGTGATTCAGAAGATTGAAAAAGATGTTGGGTGCAAAATCAAAGTAGATGAAAAATTTATAATTGTCAGTGGCAAGGATAGGTTGATTTTGGCAAAAGGCGTGGATGCTGTTCACAAAGTTAAAGAAGAGGGTGGAAAAAAGGACTCCTCTTCTAATATGAGCAGATCTAAATCACCCGAGCGGAAAAGCCCTGTTAGCTCACGGTTTGGGCGCTCTGATTCCCAGAGGTCTCTTCCCAGCCCACGCAATCCATCCCAGGTCCAACAGAGGTTTGGTAGACAAGATAAGGTTGTTGAAGACCGTGTTCATGAGGATCTGCAAAAACTGGCGAGGGGTTCCCCACAAGGTAGGGACAGCATAGGATACGTTTACGGCGTCGATAGGAAACTGGTAATCCCATTATTGTAGCTGAGGACCCACAAAATTGTACCTGTTTAGCAGTTGTATTCAATTGATTCTTTTGTGAATGTTGTAATAATGCTGCTTGTTCTTTCTGATTTTGTTTGCAGCGAGAGGTAAGTTCTTATCTTCAAGCATTTTGTGTTCGATTCTGAAGTTACGTACATGGGTACGTCCGAATCATTTGGGTTGTCTCGAAAATAAATTATTTACTGAAAGCATTTCGACATTTGTTTGCCGCACATGGATTGACTAAGAGTATTTAAGACCAATTGTCTAGTTAACTCTCACATCAATGTTAGAGATCTCGAATGGAAGTGCTTAACAGACTCTTCCTTTGGTGGTAGCTTATGTTAACAACAGAGCAAGAGGTCGTTCAAGCAACTCAAAATCTCCGACTCGCGTCCCTTTTACTGGCAACTCATTTGATTCCTATGATGGTCGTAGTCAAAGCATGGGGGCCCAGAGAACTGATGGTTGGGTTACTGAAAGACGAGGATCAGACATGCAGTCTAGCCGTAATTTTGACCACCCTGCCTTCCCCCATACTTTAGAGGACTTAGAGTTAGAATACAAGAGGGAGGTGATGGAACTTTCAAGAATTCGTGACAAGGAAGAAGATGAAGAGAACTACAAGCATCGCGAGGTGTGTATATGTCTTGAAGTCCTGTTTTAATTTACTTCAAAATGTTTGGTGGTTTATTTGAGCACTTCGGGGGATCTTTGACAAGCAAAAAATAAACATTTCTGATATTTTGAAGAGATGAAGGTTCGGTTTTCCTTTTTTCCTTTTCAATTTAGAAAACTTTGTGCAGATTATTTTGCTTCTTGTTATCCTCAATCTTTATTGTGGTTGACCGCAAGCTACTATCTTTGTTTTCCTTAATGTTTAGAAGAAAATGTTTTTGCCTATCCTACTTGTCAGTTTTGTTCATGAGGAGATATTCCCGCCCAATCACTCGGTAACCATGGTGTTTTACCACATTTAAGGCTGTCAGGGAGATGAAGGAGAATTATGTGAAGAAATTGACTTTACAAAGGGGGATCCATGCAAGGCAATGGGAAGAATTTCTTCAACTTGATGCCCAAAGGAGGCAACAACGGTCACGCCAGCACATATCTTCTTCAGGATTTGGTGGTTATAAACAACCCAATTATCCTGAGTATGATAACCCATCAGGCAGTTCTCACTATGCTGGAGCTAGTATGCCAATGGACTCAAGGGGCAGATACCCAAACCCTGTAGATAATTATCCTTCTTCGAGGCCGGACACCTATGGAGACTTTCAGCGTCAGAGGCGCGAGGATTATGGGAAAGCGTATGATCGGTATTAACTTGGTACATGAGAGCTAAGTTTGGTGAGTTATCTTTCTCCTTAATCAAGTTAAGAAACCGAATCTTCTTTTTATCTTCTGTTCTTTTGTTAAGCTGATGCTTTGAATTACCAAAAAAAAAAAAGCTGATGCTTTGAAGGTATTGTTGGGTTAGATTCGAAGGTTTTTTTTTTTTATTGATCGAAAACTAGTTTTTTGATCAGTTGACTAGTCTAGTTTTTTTTGGGGTCGATCAGGAATGGGTTGGCTACTATACTAAACACCACTTGGCTATCCTAGGATGTATCTTGCTTATTTTTGTGGTCCGCAGAGCGGCAGAAGGGTGTTAGTATTGCGAATTTTGTAGGGTTTTTCCCCCCTTTTTGCTGGTAAAGGTGGCCATTGTGGTGAATTTGCCTTTATGTTGTCAATTTGCTTTCGTCCAATGCGCGTTAGCTTAAGTTTTCACTCCAAAAATTTTCAGGGTCCAGTTGTTCAAGCACGGGAGCCTCAAAATTAGGTGAGTTTTTTAATGATGTCTCTAGACTCCAGAAGGACCGTTGTTTTTATAATTCCGATTCGGGAATGTACTTCTGTTGTTCCTTTAAAACATTGTCATTGTGAACAAAAGAAATGAAGACGTGGTTTTGGTTTATTTTCAACAGCTTGTAGTCTCTGATTTTGGCTTCTTAAAAGTGGATTTCCATGATGTGAATTGCACTTGACATCTTTCTTTCCTTTTGCTTCAGTTAACATAGATTAGAACCAGATATGGGGTCCGCCCCGGGGATTAGACCAGTTGATTATCCTTTTTAGTATTGAAGGCAGTCAACGTCGTTTTCTTCTTCTCTGTTCTTATCATTATGGTTGCTTGAGTATTTGTAGCTACTTGGCATACCCGAATGCGATCTGTAGACAACTTATGCTAGCTTGTCCACTAGGGCTTAAGATACATGTACTTGAGGTGGAAATCCCATCTCCTGGCATGTTTTAACCATCCCTTTACCCTTATTGGATATTAAGCTGAATATAATCATCCCGGACGGCACATCATGCTGTTACTGAAGGGGTGAAACAAATTTGCAGCTCCTCATTTTTACATCTAACAAGTGGGGATTGCAGTAGCACTGGAGTAGCCTTACGTACAATTATTGTACTGGCAACAATTCTGGAGGTAGTATGCTTTATATTAAGCTCAGATTTTAGTTGACTGGTGAGCAGAGCACGTAATGGCAGCTGAGAATTGATAATTGTGGAGGACAATGGTAGTCGGTGTTTCTGTGGCTTCACTGTGTTTTTTTTTTTTTTTTGATCCGGAATCTTCACTGTGTTTGCCGCCAAAATTTTCCTCCTCGGGATCTCCTGTCCCAAATTATCTGTCCGACTCCCCTCCTTGTGCCGTGTATCCCTCATCCCTTCCCCCTAACTGCCCCCTAACATTGTTAAAAACCGTCGATTCCTCCGTTAACAAGCAAAGAGTATTGGAATTGAATAGTCGTTGCCGTTTTGCACTATTACTTCTCCCTATCAGCGTTAAAAAACTTCATTTCCTCCATTAAAAGTCCATGTTTGTGCGAGTTTCCCCAAGCATGATGCTAATTCAGGGGACAATTATGACCCCAAAAATCCTGATCTCATAAAACAGGTAATTTACCTGAATTTCAGGCGTGTTTGTTTTTTAATTTCTTTTTGTTGGTTTCCGAGTGATGGATGGTTCTGCATAGCAAATTTCAATTTCATGTTACTCGGAATTTGTCAGTGTCTTTCACACTGTGTTTGCACTCGAACAATGTTGGCTACACTGTTCAAAAAATGAAAATGTTAGGCACACACCCGTCCAACTGTTGCTTTTGGAACAATATCGAAATCATTTGCCATTATGCCATATGATACTTAAAACTGATTGGGCAGCTCTGAATTTTCTATTAAACCGGTGTAAGTGAGTCTTAATTGGAGTACTCACTAATAAGCGACAAACGTCATGTGAATTCTTTGACTGTTTCGTGTTCCGTATTTATTTCATTTTTAGTGATTTTTAAAGAAATTCGTCATTTTCATTTTACTTATTGGTTAGTAGATCTAACGTAGCTCTATTTACAAAATAAAATAAAAACTACCGTATTTTAAAAAATCACTAAAAACAAAAAAAATTCAAAGAAAAAGTGAGAAAGTCCAGTCAAAGTTGGTTATCTTAGATTTTTAAATTTTTATTTGCTTTTCATGTGTATCTAGACCAGATGCACCTTAAAAAGTAATGAAATTTGATACTAAAATTTTGGGAAAAAGTCGCTAAAGACGGAAAAAAGTCTAATCTTATGTAAGTTTTCATCCCAAAAACTCATTTTCTAAAAGCATAACCTTAAATAAATAAACAAAAAAATCACATTCAAAAAATTCCAAACAATGAAGCCAACTTTAAAAGAAAATCATGAATCCAAACAAATGTCTGCAAATTATTCGCCAGTGAGACTCCAAAAAATATGAGTATTTTTTTTTTCACAATGAAGAGTTATGGGATTTTTTTGGGGGAGTGATTTTCACACCCCTAAATTGTTATCCACACTCCCTTTTTTGTCTTTCAGATAACTTTTTATGTCTAATTTTTTTACAAAAAAGACAAAATAAAAGGGGTGTGGATAGCAATTTGGAGATGTGAAAATCAATTACCTTTTTCTGCAATATTGACTTGTTATGGGATTGTTAAAAACTTATACTCCTCTATACAAGGCTAGTAGAGTCGATTTTGGTAGCGCCTAAAAGAGCAAGGTATTTTCAGTTTTAAGAAGCTGGCGGAACTGGCTTCCAAAGACGAACAGGCTCCGTTTTTTTTTTGGAGCAGGGGATTAAACTCTACGTCTTCCTGGTCTGGTGAATGCACCCAACTTAGCTAGGCTTCCAAAGACACACTAGATGATGTCAAATACGAGAGAGATGAATATTGAAGGGAGCAGACAACTCTTGGTCTCCTTCTCAGGTGAAATCATAGAAACAACAGTGGCCGACAAGGCTTCCGTGGCAGACGACTGGGTGCACAACGCTCTGTCCACGCACAGTGGTCAAAAAATTATACTAGTTGGTTTGGACTGCAAATTTAGCCCTCACACAATAAGTTGGATGAGTGGCAAAATTTCAACCTTACAGCTATGTCTTGGCACTAAATGCCTCGTACTCCAACTACTACACATGAACGATTTCCCACAATCTATAAAGACTTTTCTTTCTGAGCCAAGTATCACATTCGTGGGTATTAAGATCCATGAAAATACACACAAGCTATGGAAGGAGCATCAACTCATTTGCAATAAAAAGATGGATGTACGTGCTTTGGCGAAGATCTGGTTCCCAATCAGCTTCCATGGGACACCTAGTTTGAGAGCTTTAGCATATGAAGTTGCTGGGCTTTGTATGCGGAAGACAGAGAAGCTGTACAAGTGTGATTGGGAATCAAAGGTTCTTGATGACAAGTTGATTGAGCATGCTTGCATTGATGCTTATGCTTGTTATAGGATTGCCAATAAGTTGCTCCAGGAGATTTAATGGTTTCTTTCAGTTTAGTTTTCAGCTTTCGGCATATATTAGGAGTTTCTACTTTGCTCCTTGAGTTATTATTAAATTTCTAGAATTCTAGTGAAGCCGTAAAGTTTTTTCATTGTTTATTATTGATATCACACAAGTCGGTTCAGTTTCTAAAGTCTCTTAATTTGTATATAATGTTTGCACTAGTCTCGAGTGGAAACATATTGATCCACGGCTCACAGTAATCATAGCATAATCATACTGATCCACGGCTTTCGAGTGGAAGCAAGTAGAGAAAACCCATGCCGATCGATGATAATCATAGTCATAGCATATTGGATCTCCAAGTCTGGGTCAATATATGAGCAACTAGTAAAAATCCAACAGATGCGAGGCATTTGCATAAACTTCTGTCCGTCACCTAGAATGCAATGGTTTTTGTTCTTTTGCTCAAGGGATTTTGCACAAATGCGGCATTGGACATATGTTTTAATTTGGTCCATAATTCATCCTCAATTCGTCTCGTACCCTCTTAACCCATAAAGTAAACTTTGGCAACAAAAGACAAAAACTGCATGAAAAATATGGAGCAGATGTATAATGATTTTACTAGAATGCGGTTATGCAAGGACAACAACAAAATAGTGATTTGATTTCTGCAAGCAAAATTACCAGTGTGCCTGTTTTATTCACTTATTAGTGTGAATGTTTTTCCGTAACACGAGTAATCTCCCATACTGTTCATGAGTGAATTGTGGGGGAAATAAGAGTACCACATCCTAAAGGTGCTCTTTGTTTCCCTTCTGCTAGGATTGTGTAGTGGGCCGAATTAGCAAACGTTCACTGGCCTCAACCAAGCTCGTTAGCCGTACAAGAGCCATGAAAGGGATCAGGATCGGTACATGCCACGTCGGAATGATCAACTCAGAAGAACATTGGAGCAACCTCGGGATCACCTTTTGGCCTCGCCGAGTCAAGCCTCCCGAACCGGTGGGTTCTGGGACTTTGCGCTCGGTATCAGTTACCCCGACCGCCGTCAAGTCAAGTCCACCTAGCCGTTAGGTATCGCGGGACCTCGGCTGGTGCCAACCGCCTTGATATAGGGGACTCAGCATTAGGCGTGCCTGACATAACAGGTATGGTGTCAGGTGGTGGGTTGTCAGGTATAGACTATAGGACCACTTGATAGATTGGGGGGTGGGTTGTCAGGTATAGGACCACTTGATAGATCGGCGGTCCTCCCAAACCCGTTGACTCTTCAGGTGTGTCAGGTGTGACGTCAAGTGAAGTGGTGGGCTTGCCCGAGACGCTTTGACTGGACCACGTGCAGTGTCAGGTATGGACCACGTGCATGGAACACACGAGGGACTTGGTGAGCAAGTCACCCCTCACCTATAAAAAGGGGAGTTACCAATCTCTCTCTGGATCGCTCTCTACTCACTCTCCCTCCTAACACGCAGAAACTCTCTCTCTAGTATTACGGTCCGGGCTTGCACTAATGTGGGTGCTTAGTGTGCAAGTCATCTTCTCAGGCCAGCTCCTAGGGTTCAAGTGAAGTTCAGACAACTCTCCACCTTTCCGTACAGAACCGGAAGCTCAAAGGGGTAACTCCGGTGAAGTGTCTTCCACAGATTGAGTATTCACATACACTGCCTTCGCTTAATTATTACTATTACTATTTGGCAGTAAAAAACGGGACAAATAAAATAGTATCGAAGCAGTAATTTTTTTTCTTATATAATAATGGCTAAAATGTTAGTACTTGATTCATTGCACAACAAACCTTTTGCACAATTTTGTGTTATAATCGATCCGTGGGGAAGGAAGTGTCTTAATTGTATGTTTTGACAGAACCAATTTGTCTTTAATTACTTGAAGATACTATTTTTAAAATAGTCAGGCTTTGGTGGCCCTGTCCATATCTCCAAGCATGACGATTCACTAAGTGACTCTTAATGAGTATATGGTTAATCAACTCAAAGGATTCCCCCTTCCCCATAGTGAATTGAAGTTATCAGTGCTTCAATTAATTGAATTAGGCTTTTCACATTTAGGAACAGGTGCAATGGTGCATATCAAGGTGAAGAGTTGCGTACATTTGGCATTTTGTAAGGGTATCTTCACGTAGTCAAATTTTCCTTTGTTCCAAGGAGCGTACAATTAATCACTTTGAATTAATGGAAATCTGCAATGCCAACTGTCTTATGGTCTCCCTTCTGAATGCGCCCTTTGGATTCCATGTAATATCCCTATTATCTCTATATAAAGACTGAAGTGATCCTTGGACAAACCACCAAAGAGACGAATTGAGAGATATATATGGCTAACAATTACGATAAACATATGGTTTCTTTCTCCGGCAAGACTATTGAAGTGACAGTCACAGACAAAGCTTCCATGGCCAATGAATGGGTCCGAAATGTACTATCTCTTCACAACGGAAATGAAAAGATGATCGTCGGACTAGACTGCGAATGGAGGCCTCACGTCATCCCCTCGATGAGTAACAAAACAGCCACAATGCAGCTGTGCATTGGCACCGATTGCCTTATCCTCCAAATGTTCTACATCGACTATATTCCTCAATCCATTAAGAATTTCCTGAGTGACCCTAACATTACTTTTGTTGGAGTTGAGGTTGGTGACGATGCATCGAAACTTAGTGATGAGTACGGCTTGAGGGTTGCCAGCACCATTGACATTCAGGCAGTGGCTATGACGCAGTGGCCTATTCGGTTTTACTGCAAACCAGGTTTGAAAAAGCTTGCTTATGAAGTGGCGGGACTTTATATGGAGAAGCCGATGCACGTTTGTAGGAGTAACTGGGAGGCTAGGGTTCTTCATGAGAAGCAGATTGAGTATGCTTGTATCGATGCTTATGCTTGTTATCGGATTGGGCTCAGTCTTCTTACCTAATTTATCTAGGTTTTGGGGTTGTCTTAAATCTTTTGGTGGTGTCTCGTCAATATGTTGCCTGATGTTTTGTAATCGTGCTTATTTTGAAAATTAAAATGATTTGCTTTTGAAAATCTGAGTTTGATTTTGTTGTAGGTTTTTGGTTGTTGAAAAGTTGGAGAATTGAATTCTCAGTAGAGCGCACTATCCACCTTGGTAGGTCCCAGTAAAATGGGGAAAAGACTGGATATACTTGCCGGATTGAATTATAAAGTACTCCTTGAAAGATTACGGAAACATAATTTATATCTGCAATTGATTTTCATGTTCTCCTTTTTCTCATTTGGATGTCCGGAGGGAAAGATGCGTGGACTTCTATATGCTCAAAACCTAGTCGCTGTTATATTTTGCTCTACATGAACCATGTTGCACGTCCTTGGCACCGTCTATCTACACATGTACATAGGGTGGTGCTAATGACAGTCTCTCTTTAAAAAGCTAGAGGCTGTCTGTGAAACCTTAAAAGTAAGCTATTAATTGAAGCCTTTCATCCATCCCGAAAAGCAGTTCTTCACACTTCAGGGAGAAAAAAGAGTAGTTTGATGAAGGGAATTCCCTTCCCTGGCCTGTTTAGAGAAAGAGATGCACATCTTATACCAATGAAATTATCTTTATGTCCTTGTGTAATATGCAACTTAATAAGGTGAATATATGGCAATAAGAAACAAACCATTCCCTCTTCCCCTCCAACCTAACTTTCCTTTCCCTTTAGCCCTCTTCTCAACAGGATGCTAAGACACATATCTTTGTTACAAATCTGAAATATGAGCTTTCAATTCAACCAAGTCCATTTGTCATTCACTCAATAGTACTAGAATATTTAAGTAGCAATGACATTGTAACCTTCGACACATATTTCGAAAGACATAATTTTGAGTAGCTCAATCGAAGATGGGATTCTAGCAGAGACAAAGACGCATTCCACTGAAAAATGACAATTTTATATGATTTAGTTGTCTAATGCAAACATATTATACGAAGAGAGCAGGCACTAACATAACGCATTACACGCAATGGTATGCTACAACACAAGGACTCAGGTGCCGGTTTTAGTTAGGGTATGAGCCTAAGTGTCTCACGGGAACACACCAAAATATTCTTCTTTAGTAATACTGGGGGGCCACACATCAAGGATTGGTTTACCCTGGTTGTCCCAAAATGTTTGTCTATTTTCCATTTATTACGGTGTATGGTAAGGAACCTTGGGGGTCCATCGTGCTACAAGCTATGGTACACAGAATGGGTTCATTACTTCATTTGCAATATGGCCTAGTATGCCGTGATTGATCCCAACAGCAAGTGGCACTCTTATCAATTCCTCAATCGAGTCAATCCCCTCAATTCAACAACACTAGCGGAAGAGGAATTCAAGGGTACTGTCTGCACTTGATCACCTAAGAGTAAAAAGTTGTTCAGATTTTCTTACTAAAAGACTAGAAAAGCGATGGAAGAAATCTTGATTTTCTCTTTCCTAAACATTATAGGTTATCTGGTATAATAATAATAAGTCAATTCCAAGTGGAATTGAATTCTATATATTAATGGTTATTTGACCATTGATTGCATGTTTAATTTCATTTGAGATTGAGAAAAAGAGAGATTTCCTATTTCTATGTTTAGGTAACATTGGTAATCCAATTTTTCCCTGATTGCAGAAACTATCAATAAGGAATAGGGAATTTTAAAGTTTGTACTGAACCTTTTCTAACATTTGTCACTTGGATACGGGTTGATCTAGATTGAAATGGATGAGTTTGATTTTGCTAAATGGAAAGTATATGTTACTCGGATGATTATTTGCAGTGATTACACACATCATTTGCGCCTAAACTCTTCAAAAAAATGTCTGCTTGATCAAGTGAATCCTCTGGCCTGTCTTATATGCCTTGGGAAGTTTTAATACAATATGGCTCCATGAAACAACACATCCTCCCTTCCCTTCATTTCCCTTCTTCCAACCAAACTTTCCTTTTCCCGTTGTGTTACATTCTCAACACCATATGTCAGTTCCTAAATCTGAACTTACAACCTTTGAACCAAGTGTATTTTATCCACTCCTTCGATATCTATTATTTAAGTAGCAACGACATTGTAACCATTGATTTTTTCTCAGAAGAGATTGTTTTTCCCTTAAGAAAAGCGCGTTACAAAAGATATTATGTTATCATGCTTTCCGTTTAGCATTAGGGATGGCTTAGTCCAACATTAACTTTGCTTTGGAATGATTTTTACTTGAGCTCTTATTCTCTTAAAGCATTCAGTAGCTTGTTTTTTTTGTTCTAGGTGTAAACAAGCAATTTCATGGCATGTCGTTTGATTGTGCTCTCTTTTCAGTCCTTCGCGTGTTTTCTTAACTGCAGCGAAAATAAAAGTTATCTTATAGTATACTGTAGAGGACACCAAAACTCTTGGGTGTTGAGGTACTAAGGGAAGCAATGGTTTGCATGTGCAAAGGAATCTATTTTTCTGTTTGATGGAATGGAATGAGAAAAGAGGAAACATGTAATGACTGTTGAGAAATAGTGTTCGAGGGCATCTTGGCCTCACGCGGCATCATTTGGTTAGCTTAGTTATGGGTGGTTTGGTTTTCCAAGTACTTTATTCTTTCCTTTTTTTTTTTTTTTATAGAAGTTTTAAAGTTATAATCCCGTTGTTATACACTATCACTTGGTACCATAGAAGGTTTGGTTATCCAAGTATAAACCCCAGTGTACAATAGGAAAATGATATCAGCTCTCTGCATCCAGTTACTATAGTTATCATTGAAAGGCACTCATCAAATATCTTTGACATGATAGTAGACCTATACGTTTGGCTGAGCATGAGGATGCGATTACGATAATGGTGCAATTTGCATAATAGATTAGTTTTCCAAAGAAACCCCCAATATGTTGTGATTTAGTACGAAACACGCACTTACATTAAGTCGGGAGAATATGGAATCTCTTTAGGAATCCATATATTGCCTTGAATGAAGTTTCTAACAGTATACTGAGATGCTTCACTGGAGCTATAGATCACCCTTGCCCACGGCACCCTACCTACTATATTAGATCCCGGCCCTCTATTATCATACTCAGCATAGTCAACATTATCCCTTTTCTGGCCTTCCCACTCAAGCCATCCCTTGGGTTCGATCAGATCATCAAAAGAGCTTTGCAATATAATCGTTCTTGAGTATTGCCCCCAAGGCCTGCCCAAAAAAGTTTGGACCTTTGGTCTCTGTTGATTTAGTTCCTGTGAAGCTGTTATTGTGCAATTCTGGATTATTATACCACTTCTATCTTCAGGCAACTCCCTTTTTTGTGCAGTTATTGAGTTTTTCTGTTTCGAAAGAGGCTTGAGTACGTAAATCATGCAATTTTGAAATACTACAGATGAATCTCCAAAAATGAAATCTACGGTGCCATAGATTTCACAGTCTCTAAAGAATTGAGATTGTCTTCTTGTGTAAAGGGTATCTTGATACCCTCGGAAACGGCATCTGTAAAAAGCAGAATGGTCTGACTCAACTCTTAATGCTACAGCCTGGTTATTTTGGGGTCCGGCTGTGTTTTCAAAAGATATATCGCACGCGACAAATCCTGGACCTTCTATTGCTGTAGATGAAGAGAAAGATTAAAATCTTAGTCAAGTATGAAGTTCAATAAGTGTATGTTAGTACTATTTTAGTGTAATCAAAAGGAAAAGCAAGATTATAGAGGCCATATGATAAACATCTCATCTTTTTTGGTATGATTGTGCAAACAGTTTTTGTATTTCCGATTGTGGGAAGCACTCTTTGATTGTGAAAACATTGACCTCCAAGTCCATGCATTGAACAGCCAGAAAATTGGATCAAAAAAAAAAAAAAGCCATAAATTGACATGACATGTTTGCATTATTAGTGGGCATAAATATTCTGGATAATTCTGTTTGCAGTCTGCAGATTTAACAATGCTCTCCAGATCAACATATTTCAAGTGATTCCGAAATCTACATATCCACTGTACTGCATGTAGTCATGAGTTTATCCTCTATCCTAGACCGACTTGTACACGATTTTGTACACGTGTGTATGCATGCGTGGGTGTTGATTTCTTTCAGTCTGAGATAGTTACATTCATGGTTGGCTCTGAGATTTACGGGGCCTAAAGCAAACTATTTGAACTGGGCCTTAAAATCTCAATATGCTTTGCATAGTTAAAAATATTTAAGAAAAAAAATGTGCATAACAAAGTCATTAGTTACAAGCATTTGGAATAGTCAACTTCAACTTCGAAAAAATTCTTCCCCGAGCCAATTGTAACCGGGATAGTCAACAATATTCTACAAACAATCTATGCATTTGAAAAACATTTATCCTTTGCCTTCAACTCATCAATGGGTTTTCTTAGTTTTTTGGTGAAACTTATCAAGACTTTCAATTTGAAACATAAATCTCTGTTGCCAAAATTAGTCAAAATTTGGGGGCCTAAAGCGGTGGTTTTACGGGCTTTAGCCCAAAACCGGTTCTGGTTACATTTTTATTTCTTGGTTTCATCATTAGTACTTAATAATGCATGCATTTTTATAATCATTTTAGAAGTAGAATTTCTTCCTTCTCTGTCTCACAAGCAGTATGGGAATCAACTACTAAAAAAGATAAGGAATTGAAATGACTTGGAGAAGACGAGTAGTACTGTGAACAGAAGAGTAAAAAATTGAGGCCATTAAAACCGATTTCAGCTCATTTCTTTTAAAGTAGGTTCTATCAGATTAATGTCCAAAATAAAGTTAGCTATTGCCTTTTGGATTTCATATGCGGCTGGTAACTGTTAATTATGTTCTTGTCCTATACTCAAATTAAATGGACCAGTTAATTTGCTTCTCCTAATAATGCAATAAACTAACCTGCTGTTGCCGTTTTACAAGTTTCTTTGTCGGTTCCAGCAGTGCTTCTGTTGCCTGATATGGTAGTCTTGTCCATCCCGGCTCCAACCAGCATAAGGTTTGTCTTATTTTGTGGCACTAGTATGTTCTCCACATAGAGACCCTCACCTATCTGTATTTTGTATCTCCGTGAACTAAAGCTTGGAGCATGGTCAATCGCATCTTGAATTTTCAAGAAGTTTCCTGAGCCATCTTTGGCTACAGTAACATCTATGTCCATGACTTGGCTTTGTCCACTCGAGCATAAAGTCACCAACATGAGGATTATAGACAGCTTTGCATGCCACCTGATACATATTTTTTTGTAGATGTAAGGGAACAACCTGTTCTTCCTAACTATCCTAATTCAATGACAAAGAATTTCCTGATGCTAACACATTACAAGGCATGGCAGACGGCATTTTAAATCATCCTACAAACCTAGTTTAGTTACTATAGTTTATGGGGTTGTCTTGTTTTAATTCATCTTATTTCCTTGATGTAGATGAGAGATGAATTTGGGTAAAAGTGACGGAGCATTTTTACTCTATTTGGAGAAACACAGTTGAGTAAAGCTGCTATAGACCGCAAGCACAACAATCTGTGCCGTGCCTATTCCTTTCCCACGCACAATGTTGACACCTACGCCAGTTTAAAAAGGAATGAATAACTCGAAATAAAAACAGTGGCTTAAGTGAAAATGGCAAAGGTGGTACTTTTAGGCCGTTCTTCTAACACAAAAGCCGAAGACTTGGTACTCCTTGCTAACAGGAGTTACATAACCAATAAGTAGGAAGTTAATCTAATTTGAAAGCTTGACAATTTTCTATTCGTTTATTTTTTTTAAAGCTCACATAGGAAAATAATCAAACGATTTTTGTTTTGACATTAATTTCTTCACTCTTTCTCATACAAATGAAATAAAGACAAAAAAGGAAAAAGAAAAGAGGTCTCGGTAAGAATGGATCCAATTATTCGACAGTCCTCCCCAAAAATCATTTCTTTTCATCACTGACCTCTTGAGGAGGGAGGAATTTCCGAATTTATGCCTAAGTTGTTTAATTTTATATGTAATGATATATTCTAGAAAAATGTTGGGAGTTTTTGGAAGATATACTAATTATAGTTTTGAGAACTTCTTTTTCGATTTAGTTTCTCTCAATAGCCTATTTTTTGTAATTCTCCTAATGCAGGGTTACCCTGCATATAGTATATATGCATGCAAAACTCTAGTCTAATTCATATATGAATTTTGGTATTGAGCAAATGTTGAATTTTTTTTTTTATGACAGGTATTATAAAAGGAAATTATTCCTTAATTATGAAATGTAGGGCTTGTGTCACATTGGACATAAGAGGCATATTTTTAATCACCCACCCGTGAGAATGATTCAAATGGCGAGTACCCAACATCTGAGCAGTACTGCAGAAAACAAAGAAGAAGAAGAAGTTGTTATGATATGATCAACAAATCTATTTAGTGATTCAATCAAACAATAAAACAACACCTCAATGAAATAGTCTAGCTATAAATATATATATACAGCTATAAGAAAGATTAATTAGCTTCCCACTTACTATTTGATAATATTGTGACTCCAGTTAGCAAGGAATCCCCATTCTTCAGCTTTTGTGTCATAAACATGGCCTAAAAATACCTTGGCCATTGTTTGTTTAATGGAGTACTATATTTGTAGGTTACATATACCCTTATAATGGGATATAAATCATTTTATAACACCCTTCTTGTAACTCCCCGCAAATATATTCATGGGTTTTTAACTATGCCCTGTATTAGATGCTATAATTATGGGATTTTATATCCTATATTGATTGGAGTATTGACCATTGGTCTATGTATTTGAGTGTGGAAAACCATAAGAGGTAGAGAGTTTTACAAAAATAAAAAATAAAAAAATAAATTGTGATGTATTGCTTGTGTTGGTTTTCAAGCTAAATGAGAGAGTGCTTTAAATATCTAGTATTTTGAGCATATACGGGTGACTATTTCGTGTGGAGAGTTCTTGCTGAACACAAAATTCTCCGTAGGATTGTTGTATCTTGGGAGTGGGACGTCGTACAATCCGGTGCAAGAGGGACATCTTATCTTATATATTATTGCATGATGATTTTTCGTGAGCGACAAGTGACAATAGTGACGGTATGTGGGTGCGACAAGTGTTCCTTTATTTTTTACACTTTTTAGTTTTATTTTAATCTTACGAATTTCAGAAATTATCTTCATGGTATCTCTTCAAACAAGGAATGATTTATGAGTGATTTTAATTGTTATGGAAGCAATACATATATTTACAAAATAATATATTGATGAAAGTTCCCGAAAAAGATAAAAATGGAAAGTGGCTATAAGTAATATATAAAGGTGATGCGTCAAAAGGAATGATTTCCTAAACAAATGTATTTTGATTTTTAAGGAAATGATATAGTCTTAGTTTCAAAATTTCTCCCCTGCCTGAGATTTTTATACTTTTTTCTAAATTCATTGTCAAAAAATAAACTCTCGTAAAAGGGAAGATTTTTTTAAGAAACCTATAAAGAAATGATTATTTACACGTTTCTATTCTCCCACCATCTTGCTAATCACTAGCAAATCACTGCCACTTTGAAGATATATGGTTGGAAATAATTCAGAAACTTGCCTATATGATATCTCCTTCAATCCAACGTTACTCTTTTTTGTTCACATAGTATAAAACGGAAGTGGGGGGCCTGTAGTGACTACATGTGTAGTGAGTGAATCTCGGCCATCCAAAGTGATTTGGACGGTCTGGATCTACGTTACTCTTTTTTGTTCACATAGTATAAAACGGAAGTGGGGGGCCTGTAGTGACTACAAGTATAGTGAGTGAATTTCGGCCATCCAAAGTGATTTGGACGGTCTGGATCTTAAATAAATTGTTCGCGCGAACCATTTATTTGAGATTCAGACCATCCAAAATAAGAATGAACGGCCGAGATTTCACTACACCTTCCGTACAAAACATCTGTGTATCTATTATTTTACAGGATGACTTTCAGTAAGGAGAGCTTCCACGTGTCCCCCAACTTTTTGCACTTTTTTAGCAAAGTCCTAAATGGTAATTGAGATTCAAAGGTCATTTTCGAAATTTTAAAAAACAATATCAATTATTGATCTAATAATTCTTTTCCGAATTCCAAAATAAATCATGGGATTCCCAAATTTAAAAAAGTATGTCTATCTTCAAAATGGTTTCCTTTGGCTACGTATATCAACAAAATGGTTTCCTTTAGTCACTGCCATAGCATTAGGGAAAGAATAATTTTCTTAGTTTGTAACCAAAAAATTTATTATATCAACTTTTCTTTTTGTATCCTAATCTGTAATTTAAGAAGAAGGAAAATTGAAAATCCTAAGTACTAACAAATGTAGATGTACGCCAATGATACATTGTGTATATTTTCACATGAAAATACTTCAATTAATTAGGCCCCCCTCGGGCCAGAATTCTATCTCTGCCACTGGGTAATTTTATTTATTTATTTTATTTATCTTTTTTACCTCATTGTTTCATTGTAGTTAAAAGGAAAAACAATAAGAAAAGATGCGGAAAAAAATGAGGAGGATGATAGAAAAAGTATTAGACATAAAAATCTTTAAAATGAAATCAGCTTATCAGAAAATAGAAGTATACAATCCTCCTCACAAAAAGCCACTGTGTAATAATATTATGTAAGACAGTGAGGAAATTAGTTTTTTTTCTTGGTGAAATTGCAACAATGGTGCCCATTTAGTTGTTTCTTCAGACTCTTATCTTTAAGTTGAAGATTCCTCTTTCGAATGAAAATCATTTCCCTAACGAGTAACGATTTATAAACAAATCATTCCTAAAATTCCTTTTTAGGATTAATGAAAACCGTGTTGCTCATGATATAGATTCCTTTTTATTTTGATTTGTTCCTTTTTGATTTGCAACCAACTTTCCTTGATAACCTTAAGTTTGAATTTCAAAATTGTATATGATTATATCACATGCTTCACTCAAAAGCCATATATGACAAACCAACTAATTCATGCCACTTGTTGCATCCATAGCCATCCTCACAAAAAGTCATTCTACAATACTATATAAGATAAGAAAGTATAGGAGAGAAATGGGATTGAGATTGGTTTTCAGGTCGTGGGTGACAAGGTTAAGGAAGAATTGACGGAGGGACGGTGGATATTTTTACATAGAGGTGTGAAACGGATCGGGTCTGGATTCGTGCCAACTGCGCATTGTGTCGTGACGTGTCATGCCTTGCAATTTTTAATCGTACTGTATCATGACGGCACATCTCCAACCGAGTTTCGTCGGAAAACTATTATTATTTTTTTGTGTAAGAACTATGTCTATATGTATCCTTATCTGTGCAAATTTGAAACAACTAATTATTAAATAGTTTTTTAAGTAGTACTAATTTTATTAAATTTAGTTTAGTTAATTAAATTACATAATATTTTTTTTAGGACACTAAAATTTAGTATTTTTTGTGTTGTGCCACTCTAGAACCCTGCTGAATCATGTCGTGCCCGGCCACTTTCGTGCCGTGCTGTGCCCGGCCTGTCTCAAACCGTGATCCCAAGGTCTTCAGCTTTAGTGTTATAAGCACGGCCTAAAAGTAACGTGGACATTTTCTCTGTATCCATTGTTTGATCAATGAAGTATATGGAAGTTTAGGGGAGAAACGGGATGGAGATTGGGTTTGAGGTTGCGAGTGACAAGCTTAAGGAAGAATTGGTGGAGGGACAGTGTATATTTATACATAGAGGTGTCAAACGGGCCGAACTTGCATTCGTGCTAACTGTGCTTCGTGTCGTGCCGGCCTATTTACTTAATCATACCGTGGCAGCTCGTTTACTTAAATCGTGTCGTGCTGTGCCATTTTTTAGTCGTACCATATTGTGACGGCACATCTCCAACCAAGTTTTGTCGAGAAATTTTTTTTTTGTGTGAACTACATCTATATGTGTTCTTAGCTATAGTGCAATACGATTTTGAAACAACTAATTATTAAATAGGTTTGTTTTATGTAGTACTAGTTTTAATAAAATCAGCGGTATTTATGTAGTACTGATAGATGAAGTATTCATTATTTTTCCAAAGAAAGCCCTAATATGTGTGATTTAGTACGAAACGCGAATTTATATTAAGTCAGGAGAATATGGAATTTTTTAGGAATCAATGTATTGCCTTGAATGAAGTTTCTAACACTATACTGAGATGCTTCACTAGAGTTGTTGATCACCCTTGCCCACGACACCCTAACTACTATATTAGATCCCGACCCTCTATTTTCATACTCAGCATAGTCAACATTATCCCTTTTCTGGCTTCCCACTCGAGCCATCCCTTGGTTTCGATCAGATCGTCAAGAGAGCTTTGCAATATAATCGTTTTTTAGTATTGCCCCCGAGGCATGCCCAAAAAAGTTGGGACTTTTGGTCTCTGTTGATATAGTTCCTGTGAAGCTGTTATTTGTGCAATTCTGGATTATTATACCACTTCTATTTTCAGGCAACTCCCTTTTTTGTGCAGTTATTGAGTTTTTCTGCTTCAAAACTCAAAAGGCTTGAGTACGTAAATCATGCAATTTTGAAATAATACAGACGAATCTCTCCAAAAAAATAAATATATGGCGCTGTAGATTTCACAGTCTCTAAAGAATTGAGACTGTCTTCTTGTGTAAAGGGTATATATCTTGATACCCTCGGAAACGGCATCTGTAAACGATAGAATGGTCTGACTCAACTCTTAATGCTACAGCTTGGTCATTTTGGGGTCCGGCTGCGTTTTCAAAAGATATATCGCACACGACAAATCCTAGACTTTCTATTGATGTAGATGAAGAAAGATTAAAAATCTTAGTCAAGTATGAAGTTCAATAAGTGTACGTTTTACTGTAATCAAAAGGAAAGGTATGATTGTGCAAACAGTTTTTGTATTTCCGGTTGTGCAAGCACTTTGATTGTGAAAACATTGACCTCCATGCACTGAACAGCCTGGAATTGGCATGACTTGTTTGCATTACTCCACTTAACATTTCGTTGATAATATTGCAAAATTTAATATACGTGACTCTTTCTCCAATAATTTTCAAAGTAATTTATGTAGAAAATATATAAATATAGATTATTAAATTATAAATTAGTCAATGATTTAGGGATGAAATTTCTATTTCGTGGACTTTTGGCGAGAAAACTCATATTTTGTTGTCAAAAGGTAGCTTTTGGTGATGTAATCCAAATTTCTTTGACAAATGGTACTTTTTGGTGACGAAATGCCATTTTTTCGCCACACTATATTTTTTGGGTACATTAAAAATCAGTGTCGTGCCCATGCCGTGCTCATGCTGTGCCCATCTAAAATCGTTCTGTACCATGCCCAACCCACTTTCGTATTGTGCTCGTCTAAGACCGTGTCTGTGCCACGCCCATGCCCGACTTGTCTCAAACCGTATTTGTGTCTGTGCCGTGCCCGTGCCCGTGCCCGTGCCCGGCCTATCTGATCAAACCGTGATCCCAAAGTCTTCAGCTTTAGTGCTATAAGCATGGCCTAAAAGTGTCTTGGCTGGCCATTTTCTCAGTATCCTTTAATTGTTTGGTCAATGGAGTATATGGAAATTTAGGTGAGAAATGGGATGGAGATTGGTTTTGAGGTTGTGGGTGACAAGGTTAAGGAAGAATTGGCGGAGGGACAACGTATATTTATATATAGAGGTGTCAAACAGGCCAGGCCTGCATTCATGTCAACTGTGCTTCGTGTCGTGCCGATCTGTTTACTTGATCGAGCCATGCCAGCTCGTTTACTTAAATCATGTTGTGTCGTGCCGTGCCATTTTTTAATCATACCGTACCGTGACGGCACATCTCCAACCGACTTTCATCGTGAATTTAATATTATTATTTTATTAATTTTTTTTTTTTTGTGTGTGTAAGAACTATACATGCATATATTCTTATCGATATGATTTTGAAACAACTAATTATTGAATAGGTTTTTTTATGTAGTACTAATTTTAATAAAATTAGCGGTATTTATGTAGTATTGATTTTAGTTTTCTATTATTAATGACGTAGCGGGTCAATTTATTTAATACAATTACATAATTTTTTTTGGTGTATTAAAAATTAGTATTTATTGTGTCGTTCCCATGCCGTGCTCGTACTGTGCCCGTCTAGAACCGTGCTATGCCGTGCCGTGCCAGGCCCATCTTAGGCTGTGTTGTGCCATGCCATGTCATACCCGTGCCACAATTAAACGTGTCATGCCTGTGCCACAATTAAATGTGTCATGCCGTGCCGTGCCGTGCCGTTCGGTATGGTTGGTCTCCTTTTAGTTCACTCGTGACTCGGCTAAACTACAATTATTGAGTGTGTTGGAGCCATGATGGAGATGTATTATTGTACCTCTATCATTTTTTATAAAATTAACAGTTCTGATCATCTATGCTTCCCAGGGTAGGCCCTACACATTCTATCTGCACACAATCGACACCCATGTATCCGTTCCCAAAAATTTATCGGTCACAATGTTGTAATTTGAAATGCTCTCGTTTTTGCCTTAATTAATTCCTATAATTTGGAGGGTTGGTGAAGAGTCGAACTCAATCTTATAGCTTTATAGCTTTTGATAGCTTCAGAAATTTTCTTATAGCTTCTCTGTCTGATACATGAAACTTCGACGACGAAATTAAAGCACTTGCATCGATGTCATCTTGAAATAGAAAACGAGTTAGCTATTTTGGCTAGCTCCACTCATACCAAAACAACTTGCATGAGACTACAATCTCAGTGGCCCGACCTCAATTGATCTGACTCGATTTGAGTGGCTTGCATACCGATAAATTAAGTTGTTAATTAAAAACATTAATCATGGCTGTTTAAAACAATGATTTTGAGATTAAATGGTGAAATCTCTTAAAAAGGGATTGCCTCACAACTAGTCTTTCCATCTTATATATGTAACAAAACGTGAGAAATTTGACACCTAAATCTTAGGTTCACAGTGCAATAGGGTAACTAGAATAGAATACTTCTATTTTCATTTTTTTATTTCCTTCACAAAATTACAATTACACCAATAACAAGAGGAATACGATCAGTTTCTTTCTTCATTTCTTGTGATCATATCAATGAATTTTGATTTTTTTAAGCATATCACCAATCTTAGCACTGTATTTCTTCTTCTTCTCTTAGGTGCATTGGAAAGTCATAGATAACCTCTCAACGGGTCGACAAGTCGGGGGTTTAGAAAACTACAATCTTAGCCCTGTATTTCAAAAAATAAAAGACACTTTCATATGTAAAAAATGCCTTAAGTGTGAATTAATTTAGACAGAATCATTTTTGGTCATAAGATGTAAAAGATTTCACTACATTAGCCACACTTTCTATCCAAGAGAAAAAACGAAAAATAATGTTGAAACGATAGAGCTTTTTTTTTTTTGGAGTAGAAACAATAGAGCTTTACTTTCACATATTTCACTTGTAAATTGCACTTTTGAAAGTAACTACTAACAACCACAAGATTCTTTTCTTATGTCAACATTGTGACTGTAGGACTTGTAGACAAGTTTTTGTATTTTGTATTTTTGCAATTCTTAGATGTAGAGGTGTCAAACGGGCTGTGTCGTGCCGGTATGACCCATTTAATTCCGTGTCATCTGTGCTTCATACCGTGCCGTGCCGGCCCATTTACTTAATCGTGTCGCGTCGTGTCATGCCATTTTTTAATCGTGTCGTGCCGTGTTGTGCCCATGCCAGCAAATCTCCGAGTTTCGTCGAGAAAAATTTGTACAATCTAGCCGAGTTTCGTCGACTTTTTTTGTACAACTATAGCTATTTTTTTTGAACAAATATTAAGAAGAATTTAACAAACATCAATAGACATTTAATCGGAAGAAAAGTATCATTAAAAAAAACAAATTCGGTCCCGATTGATAAGCTTTCTAAACCCGATCGAGAAAAAACTTTACACGATTGATTTCATCAATAGAAACAACAAAATCAACGGCTCGATTGTTAAAATAGTTTCGACCTATTGATATTCGCAAAGGATTGGTATTGACTATTGACTTATTAAAAAATGTATAACATAAAATTAGAAAATTCATCATTAAAAATACATTAAAAATTAGTAGTTGTTGTTCCATGCCGTGCCGTGTCTAGCCCACTCCATGCCGTGCCCGACCTAGTTTCGTGTCGTGCTAGTCTAAAACCGTGCTCGTGCTGTTCCATACCACATTTAAACGTGTCGTGCCGTGTCGTGCCCGTTTGACACCTCTACTTAGATGATTGATCGAGCGCGTAACTTTAAAAAATGTCTCTCAAGGAGTTTGGCTAAATGGACATGAGAAAGTAATAACTGCTTGTCCTCCATAAATTAAGTCGCATGTTCGAATCCCACGAAGGCTAAACTTTCCAAACGTTGAGATTACTGAAGGTTTGCTAGGTAACAAGCTAAAAAACTCGCCATTATTAATAATGTAATATATTTACGAAATTGTGGAAGCGTACGTGAATAATTCCTTGTACAGCTAGCTAGGTTCATCCCTCATCATGTTATTGTGGGATTCAAAGAGTTGACATCCCACCCCCATGATAGAACGTACCTTAACAAGCCCATCCTTCATAAATATAGATAGATAGATACACGTTAGTTACTTCTCAATTTGATGTACGTTAGAAGAAGTCTCGATCACCGCTAGCTCCATAATTAAGAAGATTATTATCTGTCTAAAAAATGGTCGATCGGCTCTAATCTCACCTCACCTCATTTTCTTTACCATTCATTGTGATACTACTTCTCAACATAATTAATTGAGTGATCAATCGATAAAATTAAAAAAAATAGAAGCATGTCAATGAAATAAGGAATATATCTAGCTCCTAGTCCTCGCGCGAGAGATCTTAATTTATGTCATTTTTCCTATTATGCAAAATGACATTCGCTCTACGTTTTAATTAATTATTTGGATATTGACGTATTTAATTAAATGGCTTCCTTGGCAAATCCATGTGAAAAGTGAAGGAATTTTTCTCTTATGGGAAGAGGATAGAATAGGAGTACTGGTAGTATCTTTTTATTACCCGCTTTGGGGCCGGGTGCGTGTTTTTAGAAGCGGAATTAATTAAGACCAGAACTTGTCTAGCTAATTAGGAGTAGTAATTCTAAGCTCAGAGCCAGCCAGCCAGACAGACAGACAGACAATTAAGTTGGTTGGGAGGCTAATTATTTTACGTTGATCTCTTTCAGTAAGATGAGATCGATGGCTTAATCTTTAGCCCGGCCGGCACCTAGCTAATTAATTAATTAAGACTCTCCTCGATCATAAAAACAAAATTAATAGATAAATGGGTAGAAACATGAAAATGAATTCTTCGAAACTTGAATATTTTAAAATCAAAAAATATAGTAATCGAATACCAATAAATATATATATTTTTTTTTGGGATAAATGGGACACCGTGAAGTAACTCCCATTTGAGGTGATGAGTTAAAATGCCAACGAAGATGCAGCAATTACTAGTTTTGACGTTTGTTATCATAATTTACATTTCCACACTCTCCAACTTTTCTTACGAGGCAATATATATATATATATATATATATATATATATATTCTCTCTTGTTGATTTCTTTAGAACAATTACGAAAAATAACCTGCATAGGAATCTAATTTCTTACCACACTAACGTCTCCACTTGTGGAAGAGATGTTTATATTGTTTTTCTATTAAAGATGAAAAGAGACATTTTGATTGAGGTTGAAATGAAGAGTAATTATACTATTATATGCATATTCGGAATTAAGAATTAAAAATTATATTAAAGACAGGCCGGTGAGCCTAACCAAGTGACTACAAACACATTGGCAATATTAATTTGCATGTACATAAGCATGTACTCCCATGATCTTTCTCGGTTAAATAAAAAAAAGAAAAGCATATACTCCCTACATCCCAAATTTCTTGTCCACTTATACTATTCACGCACCTCAAAAGATTGTTTATAATTTCAAATGTTTAATATTATGTATATTTCATATGGATCTCGGTTGATAGTTCTCGATGAGTTCTAGTAAACAAAGTTTTCAAAATTGTTAAAAGCATTATAGATTAAAAGATACAAGCAATTGAAAATTGACACGCATATACGTAAATGGACAAGAAATTCCGGATGAAGGGAGTACTACTTAGGGTCCTTTGGCAAAATAATTCGACCACCAATTTACTATTTTTTTGTCTTTATTCAAATTTTATTTGCATTAATTAATGTTACGTCGATTTTTTTGTGAACTATTGGTACATCTCGATGAGGGAGGATTCTAGAAATAAAAAATTATGATCACAATTTAAAAAAAGTTCACCAAGGGCGAAAATAATCTAAATTTTGTTAGATTATTGGATTATATTTGTCTTTATTCACAAAAATTTTAATTTGGTAATAATTTTTTACAATTAGGTTACTAACAAATCAATAATTTACAAAAAAATCAACGCAAAACTAACAAATGTGATTTTTTTAATAAAGACAAAATAAACTGGTTCATTTAGTATTAGCAAGTGGTCCGTCCAAACCTTTCAGAAAATTGGTCAACCTGTTGGGCCGACAATGTTGGACTTTTGACTTGAAGAAAGATGAGGGAATGAATTTTCTCATGATTTTTTTTTCCCTTTCAGTTTGCTAGGGAAAAACAAATGGAAAATTTCATTTTCGTTTCGACTGGCCAACGTACTGTACGGAGTTCTTGTTCAGATTCCATGCATTTAAATACAGAAATGCTAGAGGCCCAGAATTTTTGACCCAGAAAACACCCAAACAGACACACAAGTGTGTGGGAGTTCTTGTTCAGATTCCATGCATTTAAATACAGAAATGCTAGAGGCTTAGAATTTTTGACCCAGAAAATATCCAAACACACACAAGTGTGTGGGACATCAAAAATTCTGGGTATGTATACTCACTGATTTAAATATAGCCATGCATGCGCCATGCACATATAGTTGGAAGATTTGTACTACAGTTTTACGGGTGAGTTTTTAATTAGTAAAACTATCGTCTTCTCACTGATGTTAAAAATATGTGTAGTTTCTGCCAAATAATATTGTTGTAATGTATGTGAGAAAAAATGACTTGTTTTCACGCTTTAGACAACTGTTTAGACGATAGTGAACACTCAACTTACATCAAATCTGAAATTGACGCTCCAAGTAGACTAACAATTAACCAATTGAGATTAGCTCAGTCAACTAGAACTCTAAATCTCACTAGGAGGTCGGGAGTTAAAATCTCTCGACCTACATGTTGGTGTTAGTGTTTTTGTATTTATTAGGTTATTTCTCCTCTTAATTGGGCTATTAGTTTAGTTGGATTTATTGTAATCATGGAATTTGTTTCAAATCTCCCCACTGTGGGTGTTTTTGGTTTGATGTAATTCATATTTGTATTCTCCTATAGTTTGACAAAAAAAAAAAAAAAAAAGAGATAACAAATCTAGAGATTAAAGCAATGATCGATGTAGAGACCATAGAGTTGAGAAAAATAAAGCCAAAATAAAAGTTGAAAGGGAGTATAAAAAGGTGGATCTTTGCAATTAAATCAAGAAATAAATAAACAAATTGCTTAAATTTCGTGGATGTCATACAAATTAACTAAGCTATCTAAGGGTTGACATACATGTGAAATACAGTATTAAAGGTGTGGTGGATTCAAAACATGTTTCACATGCATATAGTTATAGGCAAATATTGCTTGTTTTCAAAACTTGGGATCGAGAAGGGACGTAAGTGACATTCTTTATGTATATTTTAGCCTAAAGTGTGTAATTAGTTCAGCTCGATCAAAACTTGGGATCAAAACTTGTAATTAGTTCAGCTCGAGAAGGGACGTAAGTGTGTAATTAGTTCAGCTCGATCGGTTTGGTTCGTTAACCGAACTAATTTTCTGTTTCTCAATGTTTAAACTAAGATCTATATATACGTAAAAAGAGAGAGAGGGAGTGTGGACTAGATCCAGCTAGTGCCGCAGGTAACGAGAGTCGTCGTTCCGTCGAGGGCCATCTTCTAGTACTGGGCCGTTTTGGATGGAGCACGATTTTTGTGCTATGTAATGCCAAACCGAGAGGGAGCATTTTTCCGTGCTTGCGTGGGTTTTCATGGGCGCCGGAGGATTTGCAAGACACCATGGTGGGGAGAGAGAGAGAGAGAGAGAGTAGAGTTGTGACTGTTTCAATCCAACAAGAAAAAATGGGTTATGGCCTTAGGGCATCCACAATGGACTCTCAAAATAGCTCCTAGGTGTGGCTCCTAAAATTTAGCAACCCATTTGATCAATTTTGGTCTTCAATGGGCTCCCAATACAAACTCCCAAGGGTGGCTTCTAAGCATGGCTCTTAACTCATTAGCTAAATTTAAGTACCCTTGTAGCTAGCTCCAAGTGGGACCCAAGCCTTTTAATCCTTTTTGACTTATCAATTTAAGGGACCCACACTTTTTTCTATTAGTTTTTTTACAAAACATAGAATGCTCTTGCTAGCCCATTGAGTGCACATATGCTCTCTAATTTTAGCAAGCTCTAGGAGTGAAAATGGACCCCAATTTGGCTTATGTGTACACCTTAGGAGTCAACTTAGGAGCCATTTTTAGAGAGCCCACTGTGGATGCTCTTATGGGTTACTATAGAAACCAAACCCCCATTAAAATAGGAAGTGAATAATGGGAGTGATGATCTCGTATGGGAAGTGATAATTAAGGAATCCCATTGAAATAGAAACAATATCCCATTGAAATAGGAATTGTAGGAGTAATTGCTTGTAAATGTAATTAAGAAATACTATAATTATTCTATATAATAAGGGCACAATGGTCCGATTACTCATTTACATGATGGAATCGTTACTATTCAAATCTTATAGGATGAAATCATAAGGTTAATTTAGATACAAGATGCCTAATTAAAATAAATCACCTTATTGTTTTTAAGCAAATGGGAGTTAGGGGTGCTTTTAGCAAACGAGAAACTAGCATTTATTACTTACTAAAAGACTATAAAAGCGATGGAAGAAATCTTTATTTTCTCTTTCCTAATAGGCTAATCTATGTATCTGGTATAATAATGATTGAGGGAAATAGAGATTTCTATTGCGATGTTTAAGTAGTAAATCAACGTAATCTCTCAATGCATCAATTAGCATTGATTTACTTACTAAAAAGACTATAAGAGCGATGAAAGAAACACTGTTTTTCTCTTTTCTCTTTCCTAAACTTCATAGTGTATCCGGTATAAATAAGGAGTCCATTGCTTATTTGACCCTTGATTGCATGTTTAATTTCAGTAATATTGCAGAGGGATTTCTATTTCTATGTTTAAGTAGGTAAATCAACGTAATCTGGATGTATTGAAATCAGCTTGCCTTATTAATTTCGTTTTCTGCTCTTTAAAAGGCCATGTTACTCTTTCACATATTAGAGAATCTCATCTCAATTCCTTGCTTAAACACTTTGCAACGCTCCTTAGTTAAGCAATGGTGATATCTGTCACCAGGACAGGAATCTCACTTCTTTTTCTTTCAATCATCTTCACTTTTAGCTACCATTCACAGGCTGATTTAATAGCAGACACCTGCAAAAAAAATGACTTTCCAGATCTTTGCATTTCAACTCTAAGATCTAACCCTGGCAGTATGACAGCCGATGTCGAAGGCCTTGCCCGCATAGCGTTCAATGCTACACTTGTTAAAGCAACTGCTAATCTCAAACATGTAAATGAGTTGCTCAAGAAGAAAAATGATCCTATTCTGACGTCATGTCTCCTCACTTGCGCCGAGCAGTATGCAGATGCTCTTCGTGACATTCCTAGTGGTGTTCAATATGTTGGCTCAAATAATTTTGAAGCTGCCTCAATAGCCGCTGCCGTTACTGATGAGGCTCGAAGTTGTGAGGAAGCATTTACTGAAAACAATCGTAAATGCCCGTTCACACCTGAAAATGATGTTGTGAGACATTTAGCTGGAGTCGTTGCTGGAATTATAGACGTTCTTCGTCATTGATTTTCCCTTTGTTATACCGCTTCCTTCTTCCTTTATAATGTTGAATTAATAACTGAAGGATTTATCATTCTTCTAACTCTGAACCCCGTGGTATACTTGTGATGGCTTTTTTGGACTCTTATTTCCGGATATAAACTAGCCTATTTAATTCATGCGAATTGAGTAACAACATTAGTCTCTTTTTTTTTTGTCTTTTCGTTTTTTCGTGTTCTTTTATCTTTTCTGAATTTTCATTATATTTATGTTATGTTTTTAATTAATCATCCATCCATCTTGACAAGAGGAGACTATTGACGAAAAAAATACCTAACAGATGTTTTTTTTTTTATTATTATTATCTAAAGTGTAGTATTGTATGAATTATTTTTATCTTCAACCCATATTTTTGTACTTTTATATGAAAACTTAAAAATGCCGGAAAAAAAAAGTTGTTGGACAAAAAGTTTAGTTAGTACTCTTATTCGTGTTTTAAAATTAAGCAAAGAGCAGTTACCGAAATATCAATGTGGAAAGGAAAAACAAACAAACAAAGCACAACACAATTGTGCTCTTTCTGTCTTTCATCGCCCCCGGACATAGTGCCGCCGTCTTCGTCGCCGACCGATGATCTCTGGGACATCGGATCTGCACCTCACTTGAAGAGGGTATGTGCTTTGTTTTCCACTGAGTCTCGCTCCGCTCCCTAATTTTCTTCTTTTAAGTATAATATCCTGTTTCTTTTGGTCCTTAACAATCTTATTATTGCTAGAATAGTATAGGCGCGTCCATCAAGAACAAGCAAGAACGTGTGAACCGGGGTGCGTTAATTTTTTGTTAGCCAGTGGTGCGTTGATTACTTGCTACAAAACTATAAAGGCGATGAAATCTTGATTTTCTCTTTCCTAAACTTTATAGTGTATCCGCTATAATAAGGAGCCAATTGCGAGTGGAATTATTAATGCTTATTTGACCCTTGATTGCATGTTTTATTTCATATGGTATTCAGAGAGAGATTTCTATTTCTATGTTTAGGTAGGTAAATCAAACGTGGCCGAGTTTTCCGTTTTTAGCACCAATAGCTAAAAAACAATTTTTCATGAAAGTGCTAAAAGTTAAGTTGCGAAAAGCCAATTTGTTTCCCATTAACTTTTTCTAAAAGTCAATTTTCTCTCACATACTCTTTTCGCTAAAAGCAAGTTGTTTTTAGCAAATGGGAAACTAGCATCAATTTTCTTACTAGAGGACTATAACAGCGATGGAAGAAATCTTGATTTTCTCTTTCCTAATCTTTATAGTGTATCTCTGGTATAATAATGATTGAGAGAATGGGAGATTTCTATTTCGATGTTTAGGTAGGTAAATCAACGTAATCTCTGAATGCATCAATGCATTGATTTACTTACTAAAAGAAACACTGATTGCATGTTTAATTTCAGTAATATTGAGAGCAAGAGGGATTTCTATTTCTATATTTCTATGTTTAAGTAGGTAAATCAACGTAATCTGGATGCATTCAAATCAGCTTGCCTCATTAATTTCGTTTTCTTCTCTTTAAAAGACCATTTTACTCTTTCACATATTAGAAAATGTCATCTCAATTCCTTGCTTAAACACTTAACAACGCTCCTTTGTAAAGCAATGGTGATATCCGTCTCCATGACAGGAATCTCACTTCTTTTTCTTTCAATCCTCTTCACTTTTATCTACCATTCACAGGCTGATTTAATAGGAGACGCTTGCAAAAAAAACCTCACTTTCCAGATCTTTGCATTTCAACTCTAAGATCTAACCCTGGCAGTATGACCGCCGATGTCAAAGGGCTTGCCGGCATAGCGTTCAATGCTACACTTGTTAAAGCAACTGCTAATCTCAAACATGTAAATGTGTTACTCAAAAAGAAATATGATCTTATTTTGTGCCGAGCAGTATGCAGATGCTCTTCATGACATTCCTATGTGTGTTCAATATGTGGGCTAAAATAATTTTGAATCTGCGTCAATAGCTGCTGCCTTTACTGATGAGGCTCGAAGTTGTGAGGAATCATTTGCTGAAAACAATCGTAAATGCCCGTTCACACCTGAAATTGATGTTGTGAGACATTTAGCTGGAGTTGTTGCTAGAATTATAAACTTTCTTTGTTGATTTTCCCTTTGTACAGTTTCCTTCTTCCTTTAGAATGTTGAATTAATAACTGAAGGATTTATCATTCTTCTAACTCTGAACCCCATGACATACTTGTGATTGATCATGTTTTTTGGACTCTTTCCGGAGATAAGTCTCTTTAATTCATGCTACATGTGAATTGACCAACAGCAGTAAGTTTTAATACAAGAAGGTAATATGGCTCTTTGAAACAACAAAGCCTCCCTTTCCTCCCTTTCCCTTCCAACCAAACATCTTACATTCACAGCATCATATGTCTGTTCCAAAATCTGAACTTACAACCTTCGAATCAAATGTATTTTCCACTCCTTAGATATAAATTATTTCAGTTGCCACGGCATTGTAAGCTTTGATTTTTGGCAAAGAAGATTATTTTTCCCTTAAGAAAAGCGTTACAAAGATATTATGTTACCATGCTTTCCATTAAGCATTTGGGATGGCTTAGTGCAACCTTAACTTTGCTTGGGAATGATTTTTACACGACTCATGAATCTTAATCCCTTCAGTAGCTTTTTTTGTTGTTCTAGACTTCTAGGTGTAAACAAGCATGGTGTCTCGTTTGATTGTGCTCTTTTTACTCCTTTTCACTTAATTTCAGGATTATGTAGTGCTTGAAGATTAAAGGCGCAGCCTTTCATATCTTGAGAGTGTTCCCATCCTCTATACCCGTGAATCAGATTATCAGAGTATAGTTCAAAGTTGGATTTGGTTAGTGGCGAAGAAACTCTTCACAATATCTTGGTTTTGCCCAACAAGGTTCGTCGTCTCCGGTTAATGATCTATCTGTAGCAGTGGGATATTGGTTCCGAATGAGTACGTCCTCGATTTCTTGCTGTCTTTCTTTCTTTGACAATTTTACATACTTTTGTCCAAATTTTCTATGTTTGGTTTCAAGATGTTTGTACTGGGCTTCCTCGCTGCCTCTTGGTTGAATTTTGGCCACAGCAAAAATATGAAATTTTATCCAGTAAAATTAGGGTTGGAAGAAAAAATTCTCTCTCAAAACCTTCAATTTTATTTGGAAAATGGAAATTTAGAAAATTTTAAGAGTTAAATCTATGAACAAACTCTAGGTGGAATTCGTAAAACGTAATCTCTGAATGCATCAATTAGCATTTACATATGACAAAAGTAAAAAAAAACTATAAAAGCCTAAACTTTAGAGCGTATCTGGTATAGTAACAAGTCAATTGCAAGTGGAATTGGCTTATTAATGCTTATTTAACCCTTGATTGCATGTTTAATTTCATTTGATATTGAGAGAGAGAGAGAGATTTCTAATCTGGATACATTGAAATTAGCTTGCCTTATTAATTTCGTTTTCTGCTCTTTAAAAGATCATGTTACTCTTTCATGTATTAGAAAATATCATCTCAATTCCTTGCTTTAAACACTTTACAACGCTCCTTTGTAAAGCAATGGTGATATCTGTCACCACCGTGACAGGAATCTCACTTCTTTTTCTTTCAATCCTCTTCACTTTTAGCCACGGTTCACAGGCTGATTTAATAGGAGACACCTGCAAAAAAACTGACTTTCCAGATCTTTGCATTTAAACTCTAAGATCAAACCTTGGTAGCGTGGCCGCAGATGTCAAAGGGTATGCCCGAGCGGGTGTCACTGGATGAAAGTCGCTCGAGCGAGATTAAAACTTGCTCGAGCGAATCTGGTGTTTTTTGCTTGCTCAATTACGGTTCAATCACTTCTTTTACACTCCTGAACATCTTTAAGGGCTGGTTGCTTTTGTATCTTGGAGTATTCGAAGGTTAACTGAATCTTTGTGCTAATCAATCAACTTCAAGAGTTAACATTCAATCTTTGAGTTAAGCCCTTTCGTGGAGTTCGAACGGCATTTATGGAAGGCTTGAGGATTCGGCGATCATGTAGGAGTGTATGGTGAACATGGATTTGGCAAGTGGTTCTTAGGACTTGTGGTGAGGATACACAGTCAAGAGTTAGCATACTTGTAAAACCATACGATATTTCTAGTGCATGATTCCTTCCCGTGATTTTTACCCATTCAAGAGTTTTCCACGTATACCGTTGTGTTCATTCTCTAGTTATTTTCCGTTTTGTGATTAGTTTAGTTATCGTTTGGTTGGTTGATAATTAAGGAGTTTAAACATCGCATTTTATATACCTAGGGTTCTACGGTTTTTCAGGAGAAACAGATGCACATCTTAAACCGAACTTTCCTTCCCTTCCAACCGAACTTTCCCTTCCCTTCTTCCCTCCCAACCCAAACTTTCCTTTTCCCATTATTTCCAATTCTCAGCACCATATGTCTGTTCTTAAATCTGAACTTACAACCTTTGAATCAAGTGTATTTTCATCTCCTCCTTCGATATCTAGTACTTAAGTAGCGACATTGTAACCTTTGATTTTTTTGTTAAAAGAGAATGTTTTTCCTTTAAGAAAAGCGCTTTACAAGAGATACTCCGTATTATGTATTATGCTTTCCATTAAGCGTTTGTGACGGGCTGACGGCTTAGTCCAACTTTAACTTTGCTTTGGAATGATTTTTACATGACCAGTCCATCTTGATCCCTTAAAGCATTAGTAGCTTTTTTGTTGTTCTAAGTGTAAACAAGCATGGAGTGTCGTTTGATTGTGCTTTTTTAAGTCCTTTGCGTGTTTCCTAAACTGAAGCGAAAATAAAAGTTAAACTCTTAGAGCATATTGTAGAGGAGACCAGAACTCTTGGGGGTTGAGGTACTAAGGGAAGCAATGTTGGCATGTGCTAAGGAATCTGTTTTTCTGTTTGAATGAATGGAATAAATGAGGAAAGAGGAAGCATGAAATGACTGTTCACTGTTCAGAAATAGTTTTCGAGGTAGGATGAGAATTTTATCCAACTTTGTAACTGGTGTTCATTCTTCTCATAAACAGCATCGCTATAAGAGTTTCATATGAAGAGATCCCCTTGGCTGTCCCTCAGACCATTTGGTCTACTACTGTGAAATTGCTTTCATCAATGGTTTAGTTCCGACAGACGATAAATGTAGACGAGGACAAGGCAAGATTCCATGGCCCTACTTGACCATAGTAAAATCCCTTGACCTATTGAATATGTCGCTAAATTTTTCTTTGAAGTGATTATGAATTTATATTCCCATCTCACCCGAAATTCTTTATAAATATATATATTTTTGAATTTCTACTATGGGTAAACAAGTGTTCGTTTTCATGTTTATGAACTGTTATTCTAGCTTAATGGGAATGCTCAAAGACTAAGAACTACGATGTACTGATAGAAAATTAACTAACCGTTTACTGATTAGAATTTGAACTTTCACTCACACAAGATATGAATCCATCAAAACAACATTTCGATGACATCTTCCCTATCTCATAGTAATAGTATATATCTTTTGTGATAGATATCAATGTTTAACTGGTACCAGTTATGGATAGTGTGAAACCTTCTATGGAGCCTTATTTCCCCAGAAGATGAAATCATTTAATAAGTTGATCCACAGAAGTTTTGCTTTTCCAATTATTTTTCCAAGTATAAACCCCATTTAGTGTACTCGTATCCGCAATGCACAATAGGAAAGTGATATCAGCTCTCTGCATCCAGTTACCGTAGATATCAATGAAAGGCATTTATCGAATAACTTTTATATGATAGCTGACCTAAACATTTGGCTGAGCATGAGGATGCGATTATGCATGTTAGAAAGTCCCAATACTCGTTATATAGTACGAAACACGAATTTACATTAAGTAAGGAGAATATGGAATGTCTTTAGGAATCCATGTATTGCCTTGAATGAAGTTTCTAACAGTATTAGAAAGTCCCAATACTCGCTATATAGTACAAAACATGAATTCACATTAAGTCGGGAGAATATGGAATGTCTTTAGGAATCCATGTATTGCCTTGAATGAAGTTTCTAACAGTAAACTGAGATGCTTCCATGGAGCTGTTGATCACCCTTGCCCACGGCACCCTGCCTGCTGTATCTGATCCCGGCCCTCTGTTTTCAAACTCAGCATAGTCAACATTATCCCTTTTCTCGCCTTCCCACTCAAGCCATCCCTTGGGTTCGATCAGATCATCAAGAAAGCTTTGCATTATAATCGTTCTTGAGTAATGCCCCCAAGGCCTGCCCAAAAACGTTTGGACCTTTGGCCTCTGTTGCTTTAGTTCCTGTGAAGCTGTTATCGTGCAATTATGGATTACTATACCAGTTATATCTTTGGCCAACTCCCTTTTTTGTGCAGTTATTGTGTTTTTCTGCTTTGCAAGAGGCTTGAGTGCGTAAATCATGCAATTCTGAAATACTACAGACGAATCTCCAAAAATGAAATCTACTGTGCCGTAGATTTCACAGTCTCTAAAGAATTGAGATCGTCTTCTTGTGTAAAGAGTATCTTGAAACCCTCGGAAACGGCATCTGTAAAAGGTAGAATGGTCGGACTCAACGCGTAATGCTACAGCCTGGCCACTTTGGGGTCCGGCTGTGTTTTCAAAAGATATATCGCGTGCAGAAAATCCTGGACCTTCTATTGCTGTAGATGAAGGAAAAGATTAAAATCTTAGTAAAGGATGAAGTAAAGTATGAAGTTCAATAAGCTAACGTTTACCATTTTCCTGTATCATAAAGAAATGCGAGGTTATAGAGGCCATATGTGATAAACATCTGATCTTTCTGGTATGATTGTGCAAGGACATGACTTGTTTGCATTATTAGTGGGCATAAGTATTTGAATGCTGGATAATTCCGCGTGCAGATTTAACAATGCTCTCCGGACCAACATAGTTCAAGTGACACCTAAAAGGGTGTCGTCTACCTATCCACAAGCTGTCAGCTCCAAAGAGCGGGCACATGCTCGTACTGTAGTCACAAGTTTATGCTTTATCCTAGACCGACTTGTACACGATTCTGTGTGTGTATGCATGAGTTACAGTTTTCTTTCTTTGTTTCGTCAGTAATACTTAATACTGGATTCATTTTTATATTCATTTCAAAAGTAGAATTTCTTACTTCTCTGTCTTACAAGCACTATGGGTAGTCAGAAAGAAAAGGAATTGAAATGAGTTGGAAAAACCGAGTAGCGTGAATAGAAGAGTATATATGTGCATATACTGTTACTTATGCAGTCTAAGCATGTCACATTTCAGGTTCAACATGTTTTTCCCGTTGAGAAAAGAAGCCAGCTTTGTTACTGTAAAATAGATCCCTTTAAAATGGATTTCAGCTCATTTCTTGTAACTTAGGTTCTATTGTATCAATGTCCAAAACGAAGTCAGCTATTGCCTTTTGGATTTCGTATGCAACTGGTAAGTGGTAACTGTTAATTATGTTCTCGTCTTATACTCAAGTTAAATGGACCAGTTGATTTGTTTGCTCTTAATAATGCAGCAACTGACCTGCTGTTGCCGTTTTATAAGTTTCTTTGTCGGGTCCAGCAGTGCTTTTGTTGCCTGATACGGTAGTCTTGTCCATCCCGGCACCGACCAGCATGAGGTTTGTCTTAGTTTCTGGCACTAATATGTTCTCCACATAAAGACCCTCGCTGATCTGAATTTTGTATCTCTGTGAACTGAAGCTTGGAGCATGGTCAATCGCGTCTTGAATTTTCAAGAAGTTTCCTGAGCCATCTTTGGCTACAGTAACCTCTATGTCCATGACCTGGCTTTGCGCACACTAGCATAAAGACATCAACAGGAGGATCGCAAACGGCTTTGCGTGCCACCTGTCAAATATTTTGTTGTAGATGTAAGGCTATTACAAGGCATCGCAGATGAAAATAACAGTTTTAGTTACTGTTGTTTTCTGGGGATCCTGTCTTGTTTAAATAACCTAGCTCCTTGCTTTAGCTGAGACTTGTGAATTTGGCTCAAATTGACTCACTCTGCATGGAGAACCAGAGTACTTCTACAGACTACAGGCAAACCAAAGACCCACCACAAAAATGTAGAAAATCACAAAGGAACCCACCACTACCAGTTTGCTATGGAAAAAGCAGTGAAGACTTTTGGTATCAATTGTATTAAGCTAGGGATAAACAATGCTTGCTACTCTGTTCTTATGAGAAACAAAGGTTTGCTTCTTCTTCTTTTTTCTTTGTGAATATAGGGTATTTTGTTGGGAACAAAAGAAAAATAAGTGCAAAAGAGTACATGGGGGACAAGTAGATCCACCAGAAATGAATAGGGTGTGTGTATTTTCGACACGTACGATAACATACACAGTAGAATCTTGTGAAAAGTGGTGTTCATGAATCTGGAAATGTGGAAACTTAGGTACCTTACAAGTAAACTCGGTTATGTAAACTGTTTTTCTATTTTGTAAAATAAAATCTATTTAGCCATTGGAATTTGTTGCATTTAGGACACCGACTCCACCCCAGCAGCAATCACAGTTCTTTGGAACTGCTAACAGCAATCACAGTTCTCAAACAAATTGGTTACGACAAAAAAGGAGGTCTCGGTAAGAATGGATTCAATTATTTGACAGTCATGCACAAAAAGCATTTCTTTTCATCACTGACATCTCGAGTGGGAGGAATTATACCTAGGATTGTTAGAAAAATGTTAGAAATTTTCAGAGATACTGATATATTTTGATTGGCTAAACGGAAACAAAAACAAGTCCTGACGGAACATATCATGGATACATACATGATATATACATAGCATGGATTTGTACGTTTATTGGACAAACATATACTGACGCTTATTTGTCTCAAGAGCTGGTTAAACATTGGTTGAGGACGATTGGTGATAATCAATCAAAATATCATTTTTCTCTTTGGCAACAAAGGACCACTAAAATTCCAGACTTTTTGTGATCGAAATTATCTATGAACACATGGAATTTTGAATTTAGGTAAATAACTAATAAGAGATGAACAAATTAAAGATGCAAGTTTAATTATAAAAAAAACGAAAAAATTAATGACTACTCTGCACAAATGGTTCAAAACTCCGCAGTAATAACACCCCTACAGTTTATCCATTAAAAACTCTTATGTAATTTTGTTCTTAGAAGAGTAGAAAGGAAAAACTTAGATATTAAACTATATTTTGTTCAGCCTCCAAAATTCGATACATGTGGATACGTACAAATCTAAAGAGTTAAGGTTAAGTTTGGATTCGTCAGCATAACCATTATCATAGATTATTAGTCTAAAAACATATCCTTAGTCCTCAATAACATTACTGAATTTTGTAATTCTCCTAATGCAGGGTTACGGTTAGCATTCATGTAATTACAGGTAAAAAAAAGTATGCATCCGAAACTGTCTAACTCATATATGCGTTTTGGTAATGATTATGAAAGAAAAAGAAAACTATTAGTAATTCGTAAAGAAATGTAAGGCTTGTGTCACATTTGACATAAGAAGCGTGTTTTAGTGACTTACCAGAGAGAATGATTCAAATGGCCGCGGGTACCCAACATCTGAGCACTGAGGAAAACAAAGAAGAAGAAGAAGATGTTATGATATGAAATGATCAACTGATCATCTAGCTATTGATTCAAACAACAATAAAATATCAAATCAAAGAAATAATCTAGGTATAATTATGAAGATTAACTTTCTACTTACTATTTGATTAGTAACTTGGCCATTTGGTTTTGAGGCTGTGGCTTAAGGAAGAAATGTGACAATGTACATTTATATAGGTAGAAGTTAATTTGTCACAGGGGTTTTTGCAGAGTCCCTTAGGGGACCAACGTCAAAATCATCTCCTTGTTAAAATTAGTAAGACGTGCATTTGCGTAGGGTTTTCTCCTTTTAGTTCACTCGGGTAACATTATTGAAGCTGCAGGTTACCTGATCACATGCATGCATCTATGAGAATTATGTATGCACTCATATTGACCCAAAATTTGATCAGCGCACTATTTGATTAGCTAATTATGATGTCAAGATGGGTAATATTTGCTTACATTTGTCTTAATTCCGCTTCTAAAAACACGCACATAGTTTAATGTACAAGGTGATTTCTCGTTTTTAATTAATATTGGAGTACTCACAAGCTCTCGTTTTCAATTTTATTCATCTATGGTTTCTAGCACTTCTCCCTTGACCAAAAATAAAATAATCTAAAAATTCTGTTCCAATCGAGTTTTCATTGATAAAATCGGTTAATTTACATATCCAAAAGTATTTGATCTAGGGAGCGTAACTTGTACTTGCAGATAACAAGACAGTACGTATAATGAATGAAAATACTCCTTCCGTCCCAAAAATATAGTTCCTCGTTCCATTCTAACCGGATAGAAAATCGATTATATCTTTCAATCGGTAATACATTTCATAAACAATATGGATCTTGTTTGATAGATCTCAATTAAATTTAAAATACGAAGTTTTTAAAATCACCGAAAACATTATAGATGGCACGAACTCCAAAAGAAACTATATTTTTAGGACGGAGGAAGTAATTCGAAGCCATGTGCTAGCTGTAAAGGCCGGCCTACTCATCGTGGCAACAGTTTAAATATATACAGGGTTACATGTTGTGTTGGAGCCTTCCCAAACAACACGGCCATGTGCAGCCGGCTCAAGCTGCAATTAGCTGGTAATTAACAGTTTATGTACTCCACTACAACTCATATTTCGAAAAATAGGAGTACTATCAAAATAAATCTTTGGCTGGCCTGAATTATGAAAAATGGTAGTAAAACAAGTTTTGGTTAGATTTTACCAATATTCATGAGATTCGTATTGAATGTTTTAGATTAGTCATTTGTCTTGGCGATAGAAATTTATAAAGTACTTAAAATATTATGACCAAAAGTTAAAAAAGTTGACTACAAAATATATATAGATTTCTCTTAAAATATATTTGGATCCCTGATGGAGGGATTGCTAAAAGAGTTTGTTGAACTTAAAAATATATATTATTGTCTTTAGCAGTAATTAATTTAGTGTGTAATCAGTTCAGCTCGATCGGTTTGGTTCGTTAACCGAACTAATTTTCTGTTTCTCAATGTTTAAACTGAAACAAAACCATTTGATTTTCAACTCAAATAAAAACGGAACAGGTTCAAACCAGAAATGACCAATAATTGGAGAAAACCAAACTAAACCAATTCTTCAGTACAATTTGTTCGGTTTGACCGGTTTTTATTTCACCCCTACTAACACCCTTAATCCAAATTAAAAAAAAAAATTAAAAGGCAAACTAAAGATAAAAAAGGAAGTTGCATTTTTAATTTGCAGGGCACGTGATTTTACATGTTATTCATTTATTTTGTTGATACGTTTGACTTGCCGACTCAAAGGCAATCAACTTTGAAATGAATTAGCTTTCACATTTGAGCCCGGCCAATATCAGAGAGAAATATTGGAAATGGAAATGGCAATTAATTATGAGCTTACTACTACTCCTTTCTTATATATGCTTATCTGATTTTTCTACGTGGATACTATCATTTATTTCACTCTACCATCTTCTATCGGGACCCTACAAACACCCATATACGCGTCCAAGAAACTAGGGAAGAAAATTAAATAAATAAAAAACATGGCCATATATATGCCATACAGAGAGAGAGAGAGAGAGAGTTGGCTTAGTCAACAAACAAACTGCCACGGCTGTAATAAAGACGAAAGTCGATGGACATTTCCATAGTTGGACTAGCATAAATAGAGAGCAGCAACCACTTCATTCTGAGGACACACCACTGGTCAGTCAACCACTGTAAGCTCTTGTTGTGCATACCCGGCCATTTCAACAAGTTAGTTCAAAAAACAAATTATGTCGAATGCGTTTTTCTTCAAAGCTCTTGTTGTCTTCTTCGCTCGTCTTCTCCTTAAACATTTCAAAAACAACCCAAAAACTTTACACAGAAGCTTCAGCAACACAACGTCCCCCCAATCCAAATTTCACAAGTACTCTTTTCTTGCTCATAGACTAGACCTGTCTGACCAGACTTTGATCTTTAGCGTCGAAGGATCTCTCTTAAAATCCCAATCTCTGTTTCCTTACTTCCTGTTAGTAGCCTTTGAAGCTGGAAGCATCTTAAGGGCCCTTGTTCTGTTTATTTTGTACCCATTTATTTGTTTTCTTAGTCATGAGATGGGTTTGAAAATCATGGTCATGGTTTGCTTTGCGGGGATCAAAGAAGAGAGCTTTAGAGCAGGAACAGCTGTTTTACCAAAGTTCTTTTTGGAGAATGTTGGTTTGGAAAGCTTTGAGGTGTTGAGGAGATCAGCAGGTGGGAAGAAAGTTGGGGTCAGTGATTTGCCTCGGGTAATGGTTGAGAGTTTCTTGAGGGATTACTTGGAGATTGAGTTTGTAGTTGGTAGAGAACTCAAAGTATGCTCTGGCTATTTTGTGGGGTTGATGGAAGAGAAAAACAAGAATATTAATGTTCTAGATCATGAACAGGTACTTGAAGATGATCAGAAGAAGAAGATAGCCAGCTCCTCTAAAATCATTGGAATTAGCAGCTTCAACAAATCTCTTGACCATCCCTTGTTCTCTCTCTGCAAGGTACGTCTGTAAGACTTAATTTCATACCGCGCACGACATTCTCTATATATTTCCAAATATCTGTACCTTTCTAATATTCGACACATGAATATTGACAACAACACAAAACCATATTTCTTTACCACGACGCCAATATCGTATTTTCTCTAATTAAAAAGTGAACAAACAAAATGGAACAGTAAAAAACATAATTATATATGTATATGCAAGGCCAGATCCCACGTACCAATCAATTAACGTACTTTGCGCGCATATGAATATTGAATATATACTTAGAAAGACAAAAGTTAGTTAATGCTCGATCCCTTATTGTGGTGGTGGTTTTTTCTACAGGAGATATACTTGGTGAGTGGAGCGGACAGGAGGAACTGGCATCATCTCCCCACAGACAAATTCCCCAAGCCCCTTATCTTCCATGATGGTAGATTGGCATTTAGGCCGACCCCACTAGCCATTCTTGCCATGTTCATGTGGGTCCCATTTGGATTTACCCTGGCCCTCATCAGGGTTATTATTGGCCTAACACTCCCTTACAACTTGCTCATTCCAATCTTAGCCTTCACTGGTCTCCGACTCGAGGTTAAAAATCCTCAGTCGTACTTCCACTCCTCTGTTTCTTATAAACCAAAAGGCCTTTTATACGTATGCAACCACAGAACATTGTTGGACCCCTTGTACTTTTCTTTTGGCCTAAAGAAGCCTGTGACAGCAGTAACATACAGCCTGAGTAGAGTATCCGAGATCTTGGCGCCTATCAAGACTGTCCGATTAACGAGGGACAGGCATCAAGATGCTAAGATGATGGAGAAGTTGTTGAATCAAGGCGACATGATTGTTTGCCCTGAAGGGACAACTTGTAGGGAACCATTTTTGTTGCGGTTCAGCCCATTGTTTGCTGAATTGAGTGACGATATAGTCCCCGTGGCCATGGACGTGAAGGTGAGCTTTTTCTACGGGACAACTGCCAGTGGGTTCAAGTGTTTGGACCCCATTTTCTTCCTCATGAACCCTTTTCCTAGTTACACCATTCAGTTCCTAGATAAGGTCAGTGGTGCAAATAGTGAGAATTCGAGAATTGTAGTGGCTAATTATGTACAGAGTGAGATTGGGAAGGCTTTGGGGTTTGAATGCACTGGCCTTACTAGGAAGGACAAGTACTTGATCTTGGCAGGAAATGAAGGGGTGTCTTATACCGGTAAAAGAAGCTAGCTAGAGCTGTGTACCTACGTACCTTGACATATATACGTTGTAGTAATATGTTTTATTATATATGGATTTCCTCCCACATGGGTAAATTTGTTGTGCATTAACCTGTTTTGGATTTTGATCATTCTATTAATTGATATATTGGGTGTTTTTGCCGGAATCGTCACGCTTAAGTCTCAACTTTAAATTTCAGTACTGTTGATATTTGTTAACTATCCTCATTGCTAAATTAATCAGGGGAAGACGCTGTATAAACACTATTTTCACCACCACACGTTTAGGTATGGTTCTTCATAAAACAAAAAAATGTTGGAATCTCATAAAAGCGGGCCGTGAACAGGTAAAAATGGATTTTTTTTTTCCCCTTAATCTTTTATAACTCAAGTGAATAGGGGTGTTGAGGATAGTAAAGAAGCTCTGAATATATGGGGCTTTTGTCTTGATTTTAAATGTTCCACCCCAGCTAGAGTATTAAGCAACCTACGGACATTGTCACGTAGTGTTCCAAAACCTCTCAATAGTTAACACCGCATATTTTTGTTATGTGGGGCCCACACACTCTGTTATATAAAACCCCAGACGAACCACTCAGGACTATATATTCAATGCTCCTTGGTCTTCACCAGGTGACGACGGTATGGAACTCAAAGAACACCAGGTGCAGTGCTCTAAGATCACGCAAAAAAAATTTCGCAAGTGGATGGTAGGATTCGTATCTAAAAATTAAGATACGCCTAAAGTATATCTTGATTTATCGGGAAAAAAAAGGCATTGAAAAAGTTTCGTAAGTTTATGGAATATATTCTTAAAAGTCATGCTACGGTGTGCACCTGCCCTTTTGGCATATGGTGTGCACCTCGTATGGATATCCACAAAAACTCATATAAGTCCACAAAATCTCATATTTAATAAAGTAAACACTCATATCGGTAATCACAATAATAAATACTGGAATACCAAAACGCAATAAATTGGACCACAAAGTCTCATATGGATATGAGAAATTTTGGAATAAAAAAATCAGAAAAGGGCAACATATTGGTCACCGGGCCCAAATAGACATGTCACAACAATATTTTTGGACTGTAGTGGCCCACAAAACACTCATATATTCTTCCACAAATACTCATTTTTAAAACCAAATAATTTCATACCAAATGACTTTTTATATGAGTGTTCTTGGAAGCATATATGAGATTTTATGGTCACATTTCGTAATGACTCAATGTGGGCTCAAATATGTATTTTTGTGGCACCTTATATGAGATATGTCACATCAATATATATACACGCAATATGTATCACATTTCCATTACAGTCCAAAACTATTATGAGATTTTGTGGCATGTTTTATGAGGTTGACTTTTGCCAATATGAGATTTTGTGGCTCTTTCGAATTTTTGTGGTACTTTTTATGAGCATTCGTGGCTTCATATATGAGATTGTTTAAACCCAAAACCATTATATGAGAGATCACGCGACGTTTTATGATTTTTTTGGCTCTCCATATGAGATGAAAGATGACCGGTATAGGGGGTCACTTTTTGCATATGTGGCGCAATCTCGGCCGTCGATCTGGTCAAAGTTGCATATGGTATGCCCCTTCATATTTTTAGCCACAAAATCTCATATTTGTGTCACAAAATCTTATTTTTCAGCCCAAAAGAGGGGTGCACAGCATGCCTCTATTCTTAATTAATGAATTCATGAAGGGGCACATGCACATGGAGTGATGGACCATGAAAGCCAAACCGAGGCAGTAAGGGATGCGGAAATGAATGGCGCCTGTGAATATTGGCCTTTCTTCTTTATATATATTATCTCTAGTATAGTTTTAAATGCCTTTTTAAAAAAGATAACATATCTTTAATTTATCAACTGTTATAATCAAACTCCAGATTTTCTGGCTAAAAAAGATAACATATCTTTTATCAACTCTAATAATCAAACTCCAGATTTTCTGGGTTTTATTTTTATTTTTATTAATACATTAGGCCTTAGGGAGATAGTTTCTTTGCTCCCGAAGGTAGGAGAAAGCTTCCCAGAAAAACAAAAAGCCGTGTGAGATTTGGGGTTGTTCGTTGCTGGTTTAATTTGTACTGAATTGCCAAGATCGACCATAATGTAGGAGGAGAGTGAGAGTAGTCTCTGTTTCTCCTGATAGTTGGCTTGCTAGCTAGCTCCAGTGTGTTGTGTTTTGGTACAGCTAGCCTTCTGTTGTTCTAACAGGATTTTGTCCTGGATTTGTTTTCTTGTTGTAAGAGAGTGAAATTGTAGGGTACGTAAATCGAGATTGAATTGATTAGGGACACGAATAATGAATGATTAGACAAATGGACTGAGAAGAAATCTGTGGAACTGGTGAAGAACAAGGCTAGAACGATAGGAAAGAACCCTTGGCAGGATTCTCCCTTTGAATCGGAGTGAATGCTCTCTAGAGAATGTTTTCTCTCTCTAGAATCACTCTCGAAATTCGTGAAAAGGTCCCCCGAAAGGTGGGTGGAATGTCCTATTTATAGAGGACTTGGCCTCTCTTTCTGAGCCAAGTCCACCTATAAACTCCGGACACGTGTCACATAATCATGCACGAATATTCCTTCGGTACTAGGGGTGGGCGTCTGGTCGTGTTGTGTCGTGTTCGTGTCGTGTCGAATCGGGTTCGTGTCAAATCGGGTTCGTGTCAAAATGACCTGCTTTACTAATCGTGTCGAAAAACTGAACCCACGACCTGCTAATATTCGTGTCGTGTTGGGGTTGACACGATTAACTTGTAATCGACCTATTTAGACAAATTTGATCCGAACCCAACACGAATTGACACGATTAATTTGTGTCATTCTCGGGTTATGCGGGTTAATTCGTGTCATTCTCGGGTTATTGTGTCGACACGAATAGACGAACAGGTTAATTCGTGTCATTCTCGGGTTATGCAGGTTGAACCCAAACCTGACCTGTTTGCTAATCCTGTTCTCGGGTCGGGTCGTATACGTGTTTCGTGTCAGAATTACTCAACACTAACCCGCTAACTTCGTGTCGTGTTCGGGTCGTGTTATCGTGTTGTGTCATAAATTCCCACCCCTATTCCGTACCGTCTAGGCCGCGACACCCGCGGTGATCCCGCGGGTGCTACTCCGCAGACGCCTATCCGCGGCAAACCCTTGTCCTTAGCCACCAATCCACAAAAATCTCCAGTAGTCCCGAAAAGCGCGCGGTGCGGTCACGATCTCCTCGGTCGTGCCAAAACCGCGACCAAGCCTCTAAACGGCTTCCCCTCTGGTCCTGCCAAGTCGACCGGGGCGGAATAAATCGTCCGGGTCCGTTTGGGAGTCGACGTCTATTCCTCGTCATGTTCCCGTTCTCCGGGCCATCATAATCGATGCCCGCGTTATCGCCTCTTATCCGAGGACTTGAGTGAGATAGGACGTGACACAATCGGGTCACATTCCGGCCTAATTTTGATATTGGTTGAATCGTGCTCGAGCCACGTCGGGCCGAAGCTAATGTAATGAGATGTTTGTATATATATAACAAAAAATAGATTTTTTGTAACTTAAATTGAAGACAATTGGGACAGCCCATGGGTTTAACACGTAAAATAAATGGGATGCTAAAGTAAAGGGAAAAAGTTCCACCATCGGGTACCCCTCGGTGACATGCCCCCATCGGCAACATGCCCCATCAGTTTGGGTATTTTAAATGAATTTCATTCATGACTTTTCCAAAGTGGAAGTTCATGAGTCAAAGGGGTAGGCATATGTCCAACAAAATTTGGGCAGCTTCATCCTACCCCCATCGGTCAACACCCCGTCGGGTAGGTCCATCGGGATCGAGACCCCATCGGTCTAGTTCACGCGGCATGGCCCATCGGGATTAATGTATTTTTAATTCCTGATAGGTTTCTTTGCCTTGTGCAATTATAATTGATCTTGGTTCTCGAAATTTTATTGTTCTTTTTCCACTTGTCATTCCGGAACTCGTGCCACGCATCCGATAATAATTTTACCCTCTACAGTCTTAATCTTGACTATTTTTTCCACGTGTCCTCCAGGTCTCGTGCCACGTATTCGGTATGAAATTTCCCCTCTACACTTGTTAATGGAATCGTATACCGTTATATATATTAAAAAAAGAATAAAAAACACTCCAGAAATTTCTTAAATTGGGATCACAAGATACCAAAAAGTGAGCATTTTAGGTTCAATATTTACCAAGGATAGAGAGATTATGGACGGTGTAGCCTATAGGATCTAAGTTGGGTGGTTCAAGTGGAGAGCCGCTTCAGGTGTATTGTGTGATCGAAAGGATACTTAGTAAACTGAAAGAGAAGTTTTATCTAGAACTGCTATCAGACTAGCGATACTTTACGGGACAGAGTGTTGGCCTATCAAGAAGTAACAAGTGGGTAAAATGAGTGCAGTTGAAATGATGATGTTGAGATGGATGTGTGGCAAGACTATGAGTGATAGAATTAGAAATCAAACTATTTGTGAAACAATAGAAGTTATACCTATACAGGATAAGTTGAGATAAAATAGATTGACTTTGGATGCCATTATACAAAAAGACTTGGGTTTACTAAACCTAAGTGAAGAGACAGAGCTCAATGGAAAAATAGAATTCATGTAGCCGATCCCAATTGATTGAAACATAAGGCTCGGTTTGGTTTAGTTTGGTTTGGATCTCCTCGGTCAAATTTCCACCTGTATTATTTGAAACCAGTTTTGGAATTGATAGCAGTTTTTCGTGAGCCACAACTAATCCTCTTAATTTGTGAGAACCACATTAAGGTTGGTAAACTACTCCTATTAATTAGTTTTGGACTCTATCCTACAACCCCAAATAGCCGTAATTGCTCTTCCATCCTCAATACTAAAATGTATGCAATTTCTCTATTGCAAAACGGTAAAAGAAACAAGTATCAGAATTACATTAAATTGGAAATAAGTCATAATAATCATTATAAGCCCTATCAATTTAATTGATTCATTGAGAGAAGAAATTATCCCAACATTTACGAGAACATATTTTCAAGCATGTTGGAGATTCAAACTCGTAACCTCTTAGAGAGAGTCCTGATTAATTGAACAACCACGTTGGTTGCGGAAACGGGGTGGGTGCTGTGCACTTAGGTGCTATGCACCTCTCGGTCGTCCGATTGTGTTTTGGACGGTCCGGATGTGTTTTGATTTTTTACCGATAAAAGTAAATCAAAATTTAATTAAAATTGCCGAATGCATCTAGGCTGTCCAAAACATGATCGGACGGCCGAGGAGTGCACAGCACGGTGTATAGCACCCAGGTGCACAACACCCACCCCAAGTCCGTTGGTTGCCTTTATTCTTTTCTTTTTTTTTTTTTTTTTTGGTACTACAATATATATAGCCTTTAGATGTCTAAACATCCTTCTAGAGTTAGGAAGCCTTCTAAACTGAATTAGATTGTAAATCCTCTAGGCTATTAAAGTGCATGGACTGGATCCACAACCAGTGAAATCTTGTTGAATTAGCTGGGGTTGGAAAGTAACGCCCATTTACTGTGATCAATTTCAATTCCTCCTCAAATTAATATCAACAAACTATTACTGTTACGAAATTCATTGAAAATGTTTCGGTTATCGCTTGTATCCATTCAATTCAATGAAAGCCGCGCCATAACTGTGATTTCACTTGCAAAAGACTGCATTGTCACATCGTTAATTTTGTATAGCTACTCCGGTTAATACACGGTTACAAAAATGAGCATATATATAAGGTAGTAATAAGTAAATAAGCTTAAGGAAAACCAAAAGGGGTAGTGTGAACATAATAATTGACTAAAATTGTTGTTTTGATCCCTTGAAATATAAAACCTCCCTTGACACTTGACTCAGTAGGGGTCTCTACGGATCGGATCCGATCTGAACCGCTCAGAGCGGATTATGGTTTTTAAGATCCGGAACCATCCGTAGGTGACATACGGATGGATCGGATCGAGCGGATTTGACAGATCAAAGAAGGGGCGGATCGAGTGGATCCGGAACTGTCAGATACGTACGAAATTCTCGATCTGGAACCGAACATTCACTGATCGTTTAACGGACGGATCAGATTGAGCGGATCAGATGATCCGCTGGACAACCCTACTTGACTAAATATATTCCCTTATTTATCCTCAGAAGACTATGGACCATATATATTCCCTGCTTCTTCTGCTACTTTAATAAATGTGGTATTGAAGAAATTACCAATAGCATAATATATAATATAATATAGGTTTTTAATTTCTCACAAAAGGTTGGTACAACTCGATCGTTTCCCAGCCTGCAACTCTAAATGTGATATTGAAGAAACAAATTAACTGCTTCAGCTACTCTTCCTCTTCCTCTAGGCTTTGGCGTTTCTTTAATTCTTGTTTTCTTTTTTGTGGAGTAGAAGAAAGAAGACAGCTGCACGATGATAGTGTGTATATTCATATGTAATTAATGGAATTCATTTTATTATATACTATTATTTTCTTTAATTATAATCTGGAATATTTTTGCTGTTGGGGGAAGTCATAAATAAACGAACCAAACTCCCCACCTTGTATTAATTAATGTATTATATAATAATAATAATAATTTATTATAAGTATATATATATATAAGAGAAAATACTGGAGGTCCACTTTCTTTAATTAATTTGTCTTGGGCACTTGTGGCCAACATATATTGACACCATATCCAATCACCAAATAATTCCATACTACTCCAGTATATACTCCACTACTCCATATATGTAACCATAAGAAGCTCCAAAGAAGGCGGCCAAATACCGTCAGGTACTTTCACATCAAAATAAAATACTCAAAACAAACAAAAATACTCAATTATAGTTAGCAATTTCTGACATTTTACATACTTTCAAGTTTTCTATTATGGTATGTATAGTTGCATGCATATATACAATGCTTTTAGATAGTTACCATGGCAATTATACCGAATTAGGCGTAAATTAAGTCAAATAGCACCAAACCACAAGCCCATCAATCACAGCTTCAATTTGAATTATGAGCACAACACTCATTCTCAAGACAAAATCGGTTATACCTTCGTAGGTTCACGAAAACGGTCCTCCCTACGTACACAAAGGCAACAAAAAATAAAACGATAAAACTTTATTTTAGTACATGAATATTGGGTTAGAAAAATCGGATTGACATTATAGATATTTGCAGTGATCCATTTTCAGTAATTGTTATGTTTTGGAAGGGATTTAACATTAACTTTCAGAATGTTACTTGAGCATTTGGAGATCATTAATTTTGGGCAATAAAGAATGCCAAGCCCATCTACGGGCCTCACAGAAGTATCTATGGGGCAAGCCCAAGTGTACACACCATTAAATTGGGCCAGATTCAGTAATTGTCTAACACCAACATTTTTTTTGGGCTTTTTTTCTTTTAAATAATCATCTGTGGGCTTATTTTTGGAACTTATTTTTTTGATTTTTTTTTAACGGCTATTTTTTTTATTTAAGACCATAAAATTTTGAATTTGTCAAGAACGACAAGATACTGAGAAGTTTCTATTATGTAGTATTTCATTCTAGAAGTACTTAAATCTGTTTGTTAAGGCTTATCCCATTCGGCTCATCCTATCAGCTAAAAGAAAATCGAGAAATTCTTTTAAAAATCGCAATTCGCAAGTAAATCTACATACAAGTATAGTCAATGAGTATAACTTGGAGCGGGACGGGTGAAAAGGGCGAATGAACCAAGTACCGTTCCCATCTAGTTTTCTTTGCTCGAATCGATTTGATAGGTCGGAATAAGGTTGGACGGAGGAAATTTCCATCCATCAACACCTGTCTAAGCTCACAAATAAATTTTCCATACATGTAGTCACCTACAAAATCTCAAGTATCAACTACTACTTGATTAGTCGGTGTGAAATGGTGTAGGCAAGGATTCACTACTGAAAGTGCTAAAATTTATCGAATTGGTTAAACACAAATTTCGAAATCGGTCATTCTACTCAAATACATCAACTATTTTTTTTTTTTATCATTTTTAACCTCGTAGCATTTTGGGAAAAACGCAGAAACACACCCTCATCTATCACTCTTTTTTACGGACACCCCCTCATCTTTAAAAGTGAACAATGAGACCCCTTATTAATCAAACGTTATTTGTTAACCCCCTCGGTCCAGTTACGGCTAACTTCGTTAACGGCAAGGATTGCAATTATGTGATTGTCTTTCCTTATATTAAGGCAACTGATGATTCCCCCAAAATCATTACACTCCCTCTCTCACCGTCTCCCTTTTGCTCTGACTATGTGTATCTCCGTTCTCCAATCAATTGCTAGGAAAAAAAAAACTCATGTAATTAAAAGACATCAAACATACCTTTCTTCTTCTAATCTCCCTCATCCCCTCTCTCTGTGTTCGTGCTTAGAACACAAAAACAAAAGTTATATTAATCTCTGTGTGTGTGTGTGGGTGGATGTCATTTTTAGTTAGTGTTTCCTGGGTGGTATGTAAGGTAGATCTACACTTGTTTTTGGATTTGAAAGGTGGGTACCATTTTTGTTTTGATTCAGATCTGGGTTTTTTAATTCTCAGTGGATGGTGATTAGGGGTTTCTTAGGAAAACCAAAGAAAACCCACAGTTATGTTTAGTAGCTGGGTTTAATTCTGGTTAATTTAGGAAAATGAGATAAGGTTTTGGATTCTATCTGTTGGATTTTTTTATCTCTTTCTCTTTTCATTAGTGGGTCATGTGACACAGAGAGATAGAAAGAATCATAAAACAAGAACGAGAGACATGGCGAAGCTGTGATGGGTCAGAAATGTGTCGATGAGAAATACAACAGAAGACGACAATGGTGGAAGATCAAACAGTAGTGGAAACTACTAAACACAAGGAATTAAAAGGTATAATTGACTTGTTTTTTCATTTTTCAGGTCACATGCGCGCCATGTGACCATTTTCCATCCAAATATTGGACGGAACTTGACGAAGGGAGTTGAGTGATAACGTTTGATAGACGTGGGGTCTCCTTGTTCACTTTTAAAGATGAGCGGTGTCCGCAAAAAGGATTGATAAATGAAGGTGTTTTGGGATGATTTACTTCAACATTGGGGGGCTGATCGGTAATTCGAAATAACTCTCTCCATGTCCTTTGTTTTTTACATATAAAGGCCGCGACCTCCTTAACCTTTCCACTTCTCTAGGGTTTCGAATTTCAGTTGAGAAAGCCTCTTCCATTATTCTCCCAAAGCCTCTCGATTTAGGGGGGGTTTCTTCGATTGTGCGGGAAGATTAGGGTTTAGGGGTTAGATGGGGACGGAGAGAAAGAGAAAGGTGAGCTTGTTCGATGTGGTGGATGAGACCTCATTATCTGCCAAACTTGCCAAAACCAACGGCGGCGCAGGAAATAGTCTGATCAATCGGTGGAATGGAAGGCCCTACTCGCAGAGGTACTACGAGATATTGGAGAAGAGGAAGACACTTCCTGTTTGGCACCAGAAAGAAGAGTTCTTCCAAGCCCTGAAAGCCAACCAAACCCTAATCTTGGTGGGTGAAACTGGCAGTGGTAAAACCACTCAGGTCAGTTGCCTCGCAAAGTTGCATATTTTCTATTATTGATTTTAGTGATTAGAATGTAGTTTATCAGTCATGGTCTGTATCAATGGGTCGATTAGTAGTTTTCCCTACCTTGAAACGTTGCGTGTGCTTTATTTCGCATTCACGTTTGATGTTTTGGATTGGAGATTGAATTTGATATGGGTTGTTGCACTTGTTTTCCAATGACTGACTAGTAGTTTCGTTGTGCTGGAGCTAGATTTACTAGAACTTAGTTTCCTGCTACAATTTGAGTGAGGATAGTTACCTGCAAGATAGGAGGGACCTACTGCTGACAATTTGGTTACCTGATCTGCATGTCGCGCTAGTAGAAGATATTGTATTCTTGGAAGCTTTGTTAATGATCTACTCATTATATCGTTTTTTTTTTTTTTTTAACGGCTAAAAAATTATTAATCTTTGGAAACAAATTACAAAGATTAAAAGGATCCAAAGCACAGCATCAAGGCGGATGAGGAGGAAACCTTCGAAGAAGAAGGAAACCACACCCGACAATCCCATGCCGTCAGGACCCAAGAAGGAAAAAACCAACACCCTCGATTGGCAAGGAGCCAACCAAGATGAACACCTAAAGGGACAAAGCCCAGAACCACACCAAACAAAAAGCCCAAGAAACAGACAACACCTAACAAGATGGCAAACAAACCAAACAAAGAAAAAACCACCCCCACCAAACCTGACACGGCCCTCAGGAAACAAAACAAAACCTCACCTTGCTAACAAAGCTAACAAAAAAGAGCGAGCAAAACCAACCCTAGAGCTCTCACATCCTAACGCTCCTCCTCCAACAAAGCTCTGAACCGCTCTTCCTCCATAGCCTCCATGAGAGCAAGTCTTCTAATGACATCCTCTTTATCACCAGCGTACTCATTATATCGTTAACTAGGGGAAGGCGTCCAATGCTGTTTCATTTATTGATATTATTTTTTGGCCTATAGTTTATAAGCTCGTTTGTTGTTGTTGGAGGTTTTGCCGTTTGAGATTTTAATGCCTGGTTTTGCAGTGATTCTGTCATTGCACGGCTAGAATTAGTCTCTGCTCGTTGACAAACGTGTAAATGGTTGAACCTTAATTCTTAACCGGGGTAGCATTTCTTTTCTGCAGATACCTCAGTTTGTTCTGGACGCTGTTGATTTAGAGGGCCCGGATAAACGCAGGAAATTCATGATAGGGTGCACCCAACCTCGCAGGGTGGCTGCAATGTCTGTTTCTCGTCGAGTTGCTGAAGAGATGGATGTAACTATTGGAGAAGAAGTTGGCTATAGCATTCGTTTTGAAGACCAGAGTACTGCAAGGACAGTTTTGAAGTAAGCTAGTAACTCTATGGTTACGTTATTTATTTAGTACCTCTACGGTTAAGTTATTTATTTTTCCTTTTAAATGTTATACTTATTTTTAGCACTTTATGGCCAATAAGTCAGCTCTCCAGTGTTTTTGGTCAGTTTCTTTTTCTAATCATGTATTGAGAATTTCTTTTTGCGTGACAGGTATTTAACAGATGGTATGCTTTTGAGAGAAGCTATGACGGACCCGCTTTTGGAAAGATACAAAGTGATAATTCTTGATGAGGCTCATGAAAGGACTTTGGCAACAGATGTTTTATTTGGCCTTCTAAAAGAAGTGCTGAAAAACAGACCGGATCTCAAGTTAGTTGTTATGAGTGCTACTCTTGAGGCCGAGAAGTTTCAGGGTTATTTCCATGGTGCACCTCTTATGAAAGTTCCAGGAAGGCTTTTCCCTGTTGAGATTTTATATACACAAGAGCCTGAGAGGGACTACCTTGAAGCAGCACTTCGTACTGTTACACAGATACACCTGGAGGAACCACCTGGTGACATACTTGTATTTCTTACCGGAGAGGAGGAGATAGAAGAAGCATGTCGGAAAATATCAAAAGAAGTAGCAAATATGGGAGATCGCATCGGCCCTGTGAAAGCAGTTCCCCTGTATTCTACCCTTCCTCCAGCCATGCAGCAGAAGATATTTGAACCTGCTCCACCTCCCCTCACTGAAGGCGGTCCTCCAGGGAGGAAGATTGTAGTGTCTACAAACATTGCAGAGACATCTTTGACTATAGATGGCATAGTTTATGTGATAGATCCTGGGTTTGCCAAACAGAAAGTCTATAACCCTCGAATACGTGTTGAATCTTTGTTAGTCTCACCAATATCAAAGGCTAGTGCACACCAAAGAGCAGGACGTGCTGGAAGAACACAACCAGGAAAATGTTATAGACTATACACTGAGAAAAGTTTCAATAACGATCTTCAGTCACAGACCTACCCAGAGATACTGAGATCAAATCTTGCAAATACGGTCCTCACCTTGAAGAAACTAGGGATAGATGATCTTGTCCATTTTGACTTTATGGACCCCCCTGCCCCTGAGACGTTGATGCGTGCTTTAGAGGTGTTGAACTACTTGGGAGCATTAGATGATGAAGGCAACTTGACCAAGCTGGGTGAGATCATGAGTGAGCTCCCCTTGGATCCCCAGATGGGAAAGATGCTTGTTGTCAGCCCCAAATTTAACTGTTCAAATGAGATACTGTCTATATCGGCCATGCTTTCAGGTATGTGATTGGTTGCCTTGCTGTCGTTGTGTCTGTCTTGTGTCGTCAATGAAGTAAATGGATGATGGGCTGTGAAATTTCTTTAACTAGGAGTGAAGGCATGCCCATCATTTGTAGCATGTGCACAGGCAGGTTCTGTGCACACGCGAGTTATACATTAAGTGCATCTTGTGTAGATTAGTACATACGTGTTCTGTTAAATGTATGTGTGTCCACTTAGGTTGTCATCAGCAACTCTCTTGTCTGCATTCCATGTCCCGTGTTGGCATGCACCTTATAATTTATAAGTGCGTGCTGATGCATATAGTTGCAGTTTCTCAGTATTCTCTCATGAAGTTGCAGTCTCGCCTCTATGCTTCTGCTGACCTACCGTGGGCCTCCTCTGTGATAACCAATTTTTTCTTTAGTACCCAATTGCTTTCTCCGGCCTAGGGAGGCTCAAAAAGCTGCAGATGAAGCAAAAGCTAAATTTGGGCACATTGACGGAGACCATCTGACGCTCTTGAATGTGTACCATGCCTATAAGCAAAATAGTGAGTTTTAGTTACATTTCGTCTTTGCTTTTTGCTTTAAAAATCATACGGGCCACTATTAACGTCGTTGTTGTGCCTATCCTGGTGTCTCAATGGGTTTCAGATGAGGATCCATCTTGGTGTTACGAAAACTTCGTTAATCATCGTGCATTAAAATCTGCTGACGATGTGAGACAACAGCTTGCTCGGATCATGGTTAGGTTCAACCTCAAGCTAACCAGCACAGATTTTAACAGCCGTGACTACTACATCAACATCAGAAAGGCTATGCTAGCTGGATATTTCATGCAAGTGGCGCATCTGGAGCGCACTGGACACTATTTGACTGTGAAGGACAACCAAGTAATTTTTTTATTCATTTCTTTTGAAAGTTAGTGAATTGTGCATTTTGACGCTTAGAAGACAATTATGGGTCTCATACTTCGATGTTGATTGTGGAAAATGCAGGTGGTTCACTTACACCCTTCAAATTGCCTGGATCATAAGCCAGAGTGGGTCATCTATAATGAGTTTGTTTTGACAAGCAGAAACTTCATCCGCACAGTAACAGATGTTCGTGGCGAATGGTTAGCTTCTGTTTCTTTAGATGTCATTTAATTTGAAGGCGTTGAATCTTTTGTTAGTTTAATGACTTTCTAGTTGCGACTATATATGACATGGGAAGAAATTGATTCAATCGCTTGTCTGGTACTCCTTTATAAGTTGGCCTTTGCATGTTTTGTCTCACGGCAGCCAGTGTGTGATATCCTATTAAACTAGAAGTGTCGGACAATGAATTACGGAGGTTCAAGAAGATGATGAGATTCACCTTTCAATTTACACATATCTCTGTCTTACATTACATTAACATGTCTCGTTTGTAGTACATTTTTGCCACTTGTTTTTTCTATTTTTATGATCTTTGCTAGTATTCTGTTCTTGAGAAATCTCTTTTGTTACCATCTCAGTGCTTTTTGTATGGTCTTGGATTTTCTAAAAGAAAAAGAATACACGATTTGTTAACCAAGAGTGGTTAAAACTGTGAGAGGAACCTAAACAGATTAGCGAAAGTTTTTCGCCTCGTCCAGAAAATTATTGTTATTATTAGCTTGTCATTATGGTAAGAGCTGTCACTATTTTTTGCATGGCACCTGTTTTTTAGATTGTCATGATCTCTGCTTGTTTGAAAGAAGCTATGTAGCACCAACACTTTACCGGAAGCAACGTACCTGTGTCGGACACGGACACGCTCTGGACACGTATCTGACACCTAATCTCAAGTTGTCCTAATTGTTGTTTTTCCAATATTGGTGGGTTGGACACTCTGACACTTTGAGGACACGTGCAGGACACTTTAGGGACCATCATTGAAGTGTCCTGTGACTCTATGAGTGTCTTTAAAGTGTTGGGAGAGTGTCCAACCCCCATATATTGGTAAAATTCAGGACATTATGAGACTAAGTTCCAGACACATGTGCGGAGGAGGGTGTACAAAGTGTTGGTGCTACTTCGTGTTTATATTTATGTATTTCTAGCTTGCTATAGAATATATTATATATTATTGAAGTGTCCCCACAATGTGTTGTGTCCCCATTTTTTGAAAATTTGCGTGTCAGTGTCGTGTCCGTATCGGTGCTACATATTTAAGAATGTCTATATTATTATTATCTTAGCATTTGCGTAGATGAGACTGGCTATTCTGTTTTTGTATTGTACTTGTGATAACTCACTTTCCATTCTTATTCATTTTTTCCCTCTCTTTTCTTGTGGGTTGATTCAGGTTAGTTGATATAGCACCACACTACTTCGACCTTGCAAACTTCCCGCCATGTGAGGCAAGGCGTGTTCTTGAAAAGCTTTACAAGAAAAGGGAAAGGGAGAGGGAGGAGGGGAAGGACACAAAGTAGAGCTGCTGCCCCTCGTATGTTACTGCCACCGAGGTAGATGTTGGACCAAGGAGCTTAGTGTGTCTTGAGAACCTGCTTGCTTAGTGTGTCTTGAGAACCTGCTTTTCAGATGCCCTCTCAACTGCGTTAAAAATTGGGCCATGCAACTCTGTTGTACATTTCCTGTAGTGAAGACATGCAGAATTCCTTGTCCCGTTATTTAAGAGAAATTCAGAGCTGTACGAAGTTGTATGATTTCTTCCAACTTATTTAAAATCATATCTTGTTTTCTTGCTATATTCTTACACTATGCTGGGAATTCGTCTTTCTTGTAATAAAATTATGGAGTTTTGGCCGCTAACTTTGTGCATCTCTCCCATCCAAGAAGGTTGCTAGCTGTAGAAGCATTATTTCTTAGGGCCAAATGAGGCCCTGAGGTAATTTGTAATTTGTTTTAATTTTGGTCTCTTTTAATCTTTGTAATTTGTTTTCAAATATTAATAAATTTCTTCCATAACCAAAAAAAAAAAAAAGGGCCTGATGCTCATACCAACTAGCTCAAGTGTCATCTTCCAAATTGGGAACCACGCAACTAAGTGATACCCCAGAATTTTAATAATCTGTTCCCATTCGGACATTTGGTCTTATCATGAGTACGGTTGAACCCTAATTTCTCGGAACTCATCTTTATCCAAAGCTAAGGTGAAGAAAAGGTGGATTTTGTTAGTTCCAAAAAAAAAAGGGGAAAAGAAAAGGAAAAATTACCAATCAATAGTGGGGACATTTCATATACCACTTATGATGGTCAAGTTCTAAAATTTCCAAAACATGGCAAGAGCAATTATACTGACCAATAAACAGAACTTGTCCAGACAATTTTGCCCTTATTTCGGGTTGCAAGTCAAACAAAAACAAGAAATAAGTATATGAAGTTCCGAGAGCAAATTCCTCTAAATACGAAGGCTAGTCCGAAGGTGGTCACACGAAGGTTATTTTCCGAGAGATGTGTAGCGTTTTTAGCGTGCAAGTCTAACAAAAAGTACAATAAGTTATTAAAGCAATTGCATGTAATATAAAGGGCAATACAAAGATGGTCACCGAAAGTGGGCCCATGGATTTATTATTCTCTGGGGAAGTGCAAGTCTTACAAAAAATAAAATAAAAGAGAGACAAATTCATAAAGTTTGTATGAGAGTAAATCCATCTCATACAAATGACAATTCAAAGATAGTCAGCAAAGTGGGTTCACATAGTGGAGGTTTTTTTAAAATGAGAGTCTAAAAAAACAAGAAAAAAGTGAATGAAGTTATGAGAGCGAGAGCAAGTAATGAAGGGCAATGAAATAACCACTTTTTTTCGTTCATTACAAAGCGGAAGTGTTTGGTTCAAAAGTGTTTGGGATGCAAATAAAACCAAAACTAGAAACAAAACATTCATTAATTGAAGCAAGCTCATCCTATACAAAGCGGAAGTCCAAAGATGTACACTCAAAGTGGACTCACGAAATGGAGAAATATTTAGGTACGTGTAGGGTACGGTCACATGGTGTTCGACCGCGCATCTCGGCCTTTCAAAAGTGTTTTAAACGGTCCAAATTACAAAGAAAGAAAGAAAGAAAGAAAGAGGAGAGAGAAGGGAGAATAAATCTGGGCCATCCAAAACACTTTTGAACAGCCCAGATGCTCGGTCGGGCATAGCGTGACCGTACCCTACAGGGTTGTAGTCTCCCTATCTGACCGTTCATCTCCGCAATCGATGGTTTAGATATGTTTGTTAATTCTTAGGGGTAAGAATACATCCACAAATTTGAACCATCGATTGTGAAAATGGACGATTGGATCCGAGGACTACAACCTACAGGCTCCCCAAACCCATAAAATGACACCCCAAAACGCTCTCATAAAATGATTACACCAGGAGGGATACACTATGACGGAGATGCACACCTTTCAGGATGCAAGTATACCCAAAATTATAAACAAGTACGTTACTAACTAATAGGCCGAAGATCCATCGAATACGAGGGGTGAAATTGGAGGCCTCACCATGTTTTCGACATTAGTTTTTGTTTTTAACCATGTTTTTGGTAATTTAAAGACTCGAGACCATCAACGTGGTAAATGATTGCACCGAGTCACTGACTACTATAATATTGGAAAGTTTTCAGGGAAAAAAAAAATTAAAAAAAGGCGATAGGTGAAGAGGCTCATGCTGAATCCACGCGGCTTTTAATGAGGACGGCTAGGTACCGAACCAAAGGAGTAACGAAATATACTACGGCTTGCGAGGTCCACTTTGGGTTCCACACAAGTAATTCAAAGCATTTCATTCATTTTAAAATAAATTAGCATTATTGGCTTTTAATAATAGCAGCTTGTGTTTCAAGTGTTTATGCAGAGGAAGAATTTTGATTGCCCTGAAAAGTAGGATCCTAATATTGTCTCACAATAGTACATGTACAAATGCATTGGGGGAAAATGTCCTATTACAAGCATCCTCTGACCATCAGCAGGTCAGAGCATCACTTATTAGTTTGACAGACATATAGATACATCATGCCCTGCATCAGAGAAAACTTGTAATTACCGTATCCCTCCCTTCTGTAAAATTAATCTATTAGAAAAATTGTTTCATTTCTCGGGTTGAAAAATAAAGCAATTTTGTGCATAATTTTTTGAATTTTTTAAAAGCAATGTTCAAATCAAGAATAGTTCTTTAAATTGAGCATAGATATTTAGAAGATGATGCATAAAATTACTTTGTTTTTATTTTTATTTTTTTTTATTTGAGAAATGCACGACTTTTTGTAATAGACTAAAATTATGAAACGGACTAGAAGGAAACGGATTAGATGAACAGTGCATAAATCCATAGCTAGATGGTTTTCCCTCCTGATAATTGTTGATAGAGTGCATCGATTTTCCCCTGCACGATATTGAACGACTTGTATGAGTCCATTTTCCACGAAGAGAGTTATTCCGGACATAAAGGAGAGGAGAGTCAATCCATTTATTTACCTTGTAATACTTGAATAGTATACCTCTTTTCTTCTTTAGTGTTGGAGTCACCAAATCCCTTTCCACATCAAATTGCTGAGGTTCCAGAATGATGCCCTTGATGTGTTCAAATCCTCTCAGCTGGTATGATGAGAAAATATTACATAGAGGCATTTGGTTCCAATGATGTCAACCCAATTCTCAGAGGAAAAGCAAAAGGTGTATCATAGTGATACTATGACTTTAGCATGGATGCAGCACACACACATATTCAAAGTCAAGTTTCTCTCCAACGCGAAAATACCTTGTTTCTCTCTGCCGTAGACTTTAGCTCAAGGAGAACAAACTCTTTTAGTTGGTTAAGGGAGCAGAGCTCAGAGAAGGAACCTCTGTGGCTGTTCTGTTGGGCCCACCTTAGGGTGTTCTCTTCGTGTGGTACAACTACTGCAACTAGCATCGACTTGAAGCTGTCCCCATAGACCCATACCTAAGAATCCAACAATAATAAATAACAATTCAATTAAAAATAAACCAAGAAAACTTGACTGCATAACGAACTGAAAATATATGAAATCGACTCATAAAGAAGAGATGATGCTCACATCCTCAATGATCGGCGTGATACAATAAACCTTCTCCAGATATTCAAGAGCAACATACTCTCCTTGAGATAGCTTAATTAGATTCTTTTTCCTATCGATAATTTTAACAACTCCATTTGGTAGCATCTCCCCTATGTCACCTGAAAATTAAAAGGAAATATGTAAACAGACGAGAAGTTATTGACTTACTATAATCAACTACAAACCATGGTTCATAGGGGAATGAGTTGTGTAAACCTGTATGGAACCATCCATCTATAAGGGCCTCTCTTGTCAACTCTGGGTTCTTGTAGTATCCAGCAAAAGCAGTTTTTCCCCTCACACATATCTCACCACGTGGAGTGTCTCCAAGTGGATCATAACCCATCTCTGGAACTTCTTCCAGACGCAACTCACTATAAACAAATGCCGAACCAACAGTTCCAAGCAAGCTCATTTCATCCGGAAAGCCAAGAGTAGTCAAACCACAAGTTTCCGTCAACCCTGAATTAAACTTTACGTGATTGCTTGACAATTTGCAAAAGATAGTAATGAATGTCAATGGACTCAAGCTTTTGTCTTTGACATAGAAATGTTAATTCTATCTTCTAGAAAGTATAAAAGGGGTGTGAACTCAAGTTTGAATTTGTGTCCTCTACATATGCTAAACGGGTGCCCCGGTCCTGATGGTTCATAACAACTCTACATTTTCTAGGTAATACTAGGGGTACAGATTTCACTGCTTATTCCCTGTACTCAAAAAATAAAGTTTACCATAGCCTTGTACTACAAAAGCACAGGAAGTGACCCGCAAGAACTCTTCCACCTCATTGCTTAAGGCGGCGCCTCCAGATACTATTAGACGAATCCGACCACCAAGTCTGGATTTTACCTGAACAAAGACTTGTCAGTTAACACTTAACAGTATCTTAAACTAAGGTAAAAGTTTCCTCAATGTGAAGCATACAAATAGTCAGTCAAGTTTCCTTGGCTGGTTACACTTACACCACCATTGTGATTGCCAACAACATCACCAACCAAAAACCTGCGGTGGTGTGGATCTGGAAAGTGATAGGTTGTTGGGGGAAAAAAAAAAAAGAATCATGAAATAAAATAAAGGAGCAACGGCATTGTGATGGTTCTATAAAAACTAACTCATCACATTTACACTTAAGAGTCCACCTCGTAGGCAGAGGGCTGGTAGGTGTAGAACTGCAGAGGTTGTAAATGATCTATTTTCTTCGACAAAGGAACCAAAAAAAACCATAAGACTAGTATAAGAGGATGCATACAACCTTCCTGAAAGCCAGCAGATCAGCCAGCCATGATGCATTTTTCTGCTTAAACCCTAAATTCATCCAGGCAAGTTTGCTGTATGACAATGTAGAGACACAGATTATCAAACAACAAGATTTGCATGCAAAAAGATTTAAATATTACGACTTACTATTTGTAAAGAATGTGGAAAATTGCCCTCCTCCTTGGATTGAGCTCCTCCAATGCTTTTATGACACCTGTAAGGCAAATACAGTTGGTTTTTTGGTGGAATGCTACATATCTATTGTGATTTGTGTTGAATGACCAATAACTAAAAACTTCCCATGCCTTCATGTATTCTTTCAAAAACTCGAGGTACACCAGCTAGAAAAGTTGGTTTTAACTCCATCAAATCATCCTTCAGTGCATTAAGATCCTTCAAGGAATAAAGAGTGACACAATTGAAGCAAAACAAATAAAAACAAAAACAAAAAAAGAGAGAAAAATAAATTCATTACCATGTAGAAATTGAGAACCTGATGTTCCATTTCGTTGGTGGAAAGCTCAAGAAAGAAATTACAACAAAATGGAACACTCTAATGATTATATTTCTTCACCCTCGTCTTTTGGAACAAGTTTCAACTTGGTACAGCCATTACGATGTAACATTTTAATATTCCCCTATTTTTTAGAAAAAATCTAGAAAAACTTCTAGCAGCTTACCCCATGGTAGTAGCCAACAGAAGCACCCTTGTGGAAAAAATATTCTTCAATCATGCGGTCGAGGATATGAGCAAGGGGCAAGAAAGATATGTAAACATCATCCACTGTCATCTATAAAGAGGCCAAGTGGTGTCAGTACATAACCGATAGAGGAGGAAAACACAAATCTATTGGCAGAAAATATAGATGAAAATTTCCAAATCACTTGTTTGGGCAATGCATATGTGTTGTCACGCGCTCCTCCCCTACACAACATTCTTTGACACATTAAACGAATAGATATAACTGCATGTCAGATTGCGAGTTGATTGGTATGCCACAGAAAAAGTGTCATGACATGATTTGTCTTGATAACATAGGAATTATTCAACTTACACAATAACTAAACATAAAATGTGCATGACATTGAATTCTAGTAGATCCTATCATGACTCTAGGTTCTAGAACTTATGAGCGTTAACGTATGAAGGTGTGAAAACAAATACTAGACTTTCATGCATAGGACTTACCTTGTCTTCAAATTGCTCCATAAAGAGATCAAGCCCTTGTATGCACGTTACAATGTTTTCATGTGTTAGAATAACACCTTTTGGATCTCCACTGGTGCCACTAGTGTACATAATAGTACCTATGTCTAGTGGCTGAGGCGGCAAAAGCTCTGATGGGTACTCCTTTCCCTGGAAAATAACAGATAGGAAATCAACAATGTCCGGGCTACCTGAATCTAGTTCTTCTTACAATCATTTCAACACCCGAGAGATCACAGTTACTGTGCTTCAGATAGCAGTCTACAGATGGATGTATGTCAAAGACGGGAAATATGTCAGATTTTAAAACTAACCATGTGAAGGAACTCATTCCAGTTATACAGTTTTACTTCAATGGAAGATGCCTTCTTTTTCTCTACCTCAGTCATTAAAGTGAAGCAAACAATCACTGCAACCACGAGAAAAACTTAGTTAAGTGACTTCAACAACAGTGGTTGTAACTAATCAAAGGTGTACGTAGTCTCACTTTTCAGCCGTTTAGCATGTGTACACTCGGGATTTAGTAGCTGTGACAACAAACATAGAAAGTCAGACTCATTGAAAAGGCGATGAAATATGACATCAAAGCTAAGCTGTTCTGTAATCTAAAAGCAGTTCAAGGATTGTCCTCTCACTTCTTTAACTTTCTTATCTTGGACGAAAACGAAATCAATCTCTGCATGACCTATGATGAAGTTTACAGCACCGGGCCCTGTCTCCAAGATATTTCATAATAAGAGCAGATAATTTGTTTTCATAAATTGCTGCCAAATTTTTGAAAATTATTACTCCTACAATATCCAGCATGAGTACCACACAAAGATCCTCCCACTACCATACTACAAGCACAATATTCAACTCAAAGACTTTTCGAAAATAAACTAAGCAGGAAAGTCAAAGAATAATTTACCAAGAGTGTCGTAGAGAGGGACACAAATTAAACTGTGGGCGCTGCAGGCCTACAAAAAGTTCAAAAACCACTAAGGTGAGGATGACAAATTGAGAAACGAACGAACCACAAAAACAAAAGTACCACAAATTAGAAACGGAAACCAGGTTAGTAAGGTTGAAAACGACCTCCATTGCTGCAATCCATTGAGGGCAATTTGATCCATAAATCCCAATTCGAGAGCCCTGTCACAAATGGATCATTCACACAGTTAAAAAACTGCTCAAGTGAATATTATCAATTAAATAGCAGAAGAAACAAGCATAGTAACTTATAAGCAAAGAATTACATAGGTATACCAAAATAGACTATGCTTACAGGTTCGGCACCAGATGCCCGTAATGCAGAACCGATGAGCAAAACCTCCTCATAGACTTCATTGTAGGTTTTCCATATATAAGGCCCAAACTAGAGACCAAACAATGGGATGAGTAACCAAAAGTACCATAACGAATGTCTAAATATTTGCTATAGTCACCCGAAAAAACAAACAGATACCTTCCCATCATTAAGCTCCCGCCAACCAAGCATTCTATTCCCTGGATACTTTTCAACAGAAACCCTGGAAATTAGAATCCATGTTACTCGTTATACTAACAATGGCAAGGGGTATCTACGTCTATGGTCAAATTCACAACAATGAACAGCAATTTACGGCTATGGTCTATTTGGGTTAAAAGAGAAATATCAGAGATACCAAACAGTATACTGCGTCGATCCCACACCAAGTGTTTGAGTAGGATCCACACCCATTGTGATTATTAGTAAAAAAATTGGTATCCATAGTAGAGGTATTCACGTAATTTACCAAACTTTGGATAAACCACTAAACTCATTTAATCTACTTATTCCGGCAAACTGCGTGCCTAGTGTAAAATACCTGAAGACATCCCAAGCTGTACACATATCAGGATCAGCCGATGGAAATCCATTTTCAGCAAGTAGATTTCGATAGACCGGGCCAACTGACGGATTCCCATCTCGCCCTTTCCTTCCCTCCTTAACCTTAACCGAAAACATCTTCATTCTCCTGTCCCACAACGCCTGCACTATCAAGTGCCCCAAGTTCACAGATAGACAACACAAATCCAATATTCTAGTTAGTGTACTTTTCTACCGTAAGTTTAGGTGCAACAAACACTTGTGCACGGACCAGGAAAAAATCAAAACTAGCCCACCGCCATAAAGGTGGCCAGAAATATTCTAGTAACAGTCTAACACTTGAAATAAATTGAGAAAATTTTAGCAAATGGCTTGTCATAACTCTGTTCCAACAGAAAGCTAGTACCGAGTTAACTGACAAAACTTGAGCAAATCCTGTAATATACTATATAGTAGGAGTACTATTAAATGAAGAAACAACTTCCAAACCCTAAGTTATACTAGTAGATAAGTCCAAAGATAACTTCCAGAAACAAGCCAGCCATGGATGAGTAGATCATCTCTAGAGAGGAAAACAAAAGGATAGTGATCGAGGAAATAGGTTGGAGAGATAAGAGTGCATATAGTAGTCAAACTTACTACTGAAACCCATAACGCAAAAAGGAACAAGCGAGATTAGATCAGCAGAAATAATCCCCGGCCACATGCAAATCAAAGAAAAAACCATACAAAATTGATTGAGATACTAAAACGTACAGACACGGGGGGGAAAAGGCAGGCAGGCATGACGCCCGCAACCGCAAAAGTATCCTGTATAAAAAACCACTACTGAAAGAAACCCATCATGTTTAAGTTGGTGGCCGGCAGTTGTTAATTATCCGACATAAATACACTTACCGCCAATTATATTATACACTAGTATATATTTACGTTTTTCTTTTTCTGACATTCAACCAGAAGCATTGTGTTTTTCGGGTGTTTAGACAAAGAAAGAGAGAAGAAGACTGACTTCCAGTTGAGAGTGGTGAGACTGTAACCTTGGAAATCGCGGTGGCTGTTGACGGTGGTGGACTGGTGGTGGTGGTTGGGTTGGAATTCTAGTATATGGACCGGGGATGAAACAATTTATTTATAAGTCCTTATTTTATGGACCGGATAAACAATGTAGGACGGAGAGAATAATAATAATGATAAACATGAAAGGTAGGTGAAACGGATCAATAGGATCGGGCCCATCAAAGTTCCTTTCCTTTTTTTTTTTTTTGGAACCTGGAAAACATAACATACTACATTAAATGCATTGCATGCTGATCACACTGACTTGTTCCTTTATTTTTGGTAGCTCTGTCACACGAAACCCTTTTACGGAGTAGGAGGTAGTAATTGTTTGATCAAAATTGAAGTTGATCTGTTTTTGGGAAGAAGAAAGACTAGGCAAGGGGGAAAAAAGGGCCTAAAATGGATTACAACCGGAGTGCGGGACCCACATGGAGTGTGACACATAACCATCCCTCTGTTGTGTTCGGATATTGTTTTCATAACATTTGTGGGACGGTTGTGGGTTGGTAGTTGTGTGACGGTAGCATTTCCACCCATGAAAGTGAACTAACTCCATATAATATGATGGGAGGAAGAAGATAGAGGCCAAAGAATTGACAACGCTTCCATGAAAGAATTGAACACTAATAATACTAATAAGTAGGGAGGAGGAAGAGAGAGGCCGCCGAATAGTTGACAAGGCTTCCAGTTGGCTACAGCGTGGTCCAACAGCAGCAATCCCCTAGCTTCTACGAAAGCGTATGGGGTCTACATCGCATCGCATCGCATCGATCCTTAGAAAATACTCCTACATGCAGTAGTAGGTTCACATATTTTTGTGAGTGGCATAGGAGTATTATTTTTAAGTCTAAATATTAGTATAAAGTTTCACTGTCAAGTGTTAACATGTATGACAGAATTGACTCTTTTCCTTCCACCCTCTCTCTCTCTCTCTCTCTGTGTGGTTACTTTCAGCAGTTGCCTACCTGCCCTCTGCATGCCCTCTTTAATGGAGTAGTAATTGTTGCCCACTGCCCCTACCCTCCTCACTGCACAAACTCTAGACTAGATACGAAAAGAGTACTGTGTGTGTCGTGTCATCATTTGGCATCTACTCTACTTTTAATTGCCTCTACAAAAATACTCAGTACTACTAGTAATGAAAAACACCGCCGCAAGCTGCTGATATCCCACTAAGGCTCCGTTTGGGAGCCTTTTTTTTTATTTTTTTATTTCTCTTTTTTGGTTTATGGGTGTTTGACAGCTAAGGGGAGAAAGAATTTTCCCAAAAATTATTTCTCCATTTTTTGGGATAGCGAGAAGAAAGCAAGAAGAGGTTCACACCTCCTTTTCAACTTCTACTTATGGATTTCTCCCATCTCTCTCTCCCAAATACATTCTGCACATTTCTCCCAAACACTCATCCCAGATTCAAAAGTCATTCTGGCCATAATCCAAAAAATCAAAAAGCCAAAAAATAAAAAATGAAAAGCTGAAAAGTAGGCTTCCAAACACCCTCTTAAGGATTGTTCATTCCTCGAGTGTCAAAAAAAAAATACCTGGTAAATGCACGCGTTACTGCCTATACAATACCTTTTCCTTTCACTAATACGAAAGCGTTCCAGTATCGCCAGTTTTTTTTTTTTATCAAATTATACTCCCTCCGCAAATAAAAATAGAGTATTATATTTTGGATTATTCCTTAATAAGTATGTGTTTTAAAAAGTTAATGGGTAAAAGATTATACGATCATTATTTTGCTCTTTGAAAAGTTAATGGGGTAACGAGTTGGAGTAATGGAAAAAGTCTAGGATAATTTTGGAAAGTGGCAGGAAAAGTTAATGTGAAAGGTGTAATGATAATATTTTTTTAATAAGTTGGATTTACGAAGATAACATATTTTAAAAGAGATGTACTTTTTTTTTGTTGATAAAAAGAAATAAATAATTAATCGTTGGTCAATATCGTGAAACCTTTAGCTTTTAGCTGAGAGGATTAGGTTTTAGTAATAATTAAGTGAAATTACATCAATTTGCTTGTAAGTTGTACCTACCTTAGGTGCTAATCAATGCATTGGGACCACACTCTGTTCCTTTATGGGGTAGTAGATTAATACTCCATCTGTCCCAATTTGTTTTGCTCACTATGAATATCTATGCCATTTTAAACGTTTATAACTTTTTATTTGTAGTGTTTTTAAAGTTTTTGAAATTTTTTTCTTATAGAACTATTTTAGGTCAATCAAATAAGATCCATATTGCATATAAAATACATTATAGATGAAAACTACAAAAGTTTTAAAATGGCACACATAATCGTAGTGAGCAAACAAATTGAGACGGACGGAGAGTAGTAACTCTAGACTTCAATTCCTATCTGTCCCGCCCACCCCAGTTGTCGGTGGTGTTGATTTGTTTCCTTTTCACAATATTTTTCCCCCGTGGCTGTATGTATGTATTTGGTTGGTGAAAACTTTTGAGGGTATCTTACACGAAATTACTAGTTTGAGTTAGAAAATTACTCTTTAATTAGCGTAAAACACATAGATTAAGCAGCACTTTCAAGTTCTTTTGTCTTTTCCTATCAACTTTTTTTGCTTATAAAATAATACTCCAATAATAATAGGCAACAATAAAAAGATGAGCAAGCTAACTTTTTATCCTCATTAAGCTAAGCTAGGGCATTACCTTCAATTATGGAACATATAAAAATTAAATCCAACAAATAGGAGTAAAAGATACAAAAAAGTATATGGGTGTAAAACATATACTACTAGATTAAACACTTTCAAATTATTTTCCTATCCACTTTTTTTTGTTAATGAAAAATGCAACAACAAAAAAAATGAGAGAGCTACTCCCTTTTTATTCTTATTAGGTAATAATTAGCTAGGGAGTGACCTTAAATTATGGAACATATAAATAAAAGATGAAGTTATACACAAAAAGGTAAAGTATAAGAGCATGCATCTCCAAATGGTCTCTCTAAATTTTTGTGTTAAGACATTAATTGTTAGTTAGTGTAGATGATCAATACTCCAATTGGTTACATGTGTCATCTCTTTTCAACAAGTTTCAAATAGTTGGCTACTTTTACAAGAACATAAACACTGTGTTTGGTTTAGAATTTTGAGAAGAATATTTTTGGAAATTTTTTTGAGATAGTGTTTGGATGGGTTTTTGGAAAAAGTAATAATTAAAGAGAGGTGTAATAATTGGAGAGAGATAGAGAGAGAAATGAAAATAATGATTGGAGAGAGGGATATGAGTGGAGAGAGAAATGTGATTAATGATTGGAAAGATGAGAGATGAAAAAAAGAATCTTTT
>JAXBDA010000346.1:0-92218 GCA_036023075.1 Gaultheria prostrata | reverse complement strand
ATTCTCTCTCTTGTCTCTCTCTTACTTTTCCCCCATATATTATAATTTATTAAAAATAGGGAGGGTAATAGGGAGTGTTGTTGGAGTGTTGATAGAAAAAGTGTCAAGTTATAATAGATATATGCACGGTTCACAAACTTTTTTGAGGAGTTATTGTTAGGGTTGCTCTAAACAAGAAAGAATCAAGGGGAATATGATGGGAATAGGGAAAAATATTTTAAAATGTTTATATGTAGTGCTTTGTGGGGGAAGATCACATCAAATTATCACACTCAACTAGCTACTGCTGATATTCAAGGTCTTGTCAAGACAAAAGGATGTCTGCAAAAGCCCACACTCATTACCATTTCATTTCATGCTCCCATTTGTCCAATCCCCCATCTTTATTCATCCATCAATCCATCCATCAATTCATTCATCTGTGTGTACTCGTTATTCTACATGTAACCTTTGAAATTACTATTCCCTCCATCCCAATTTGTTGGATCTATTTTTTTTTTTGGAAAATTCAAAAAATTTTGATAGCTTTTTATTTATTATATTTTTTATATTCAATATGGATCTTGTTCGATAGATATAAATTAATTTTATTAAACAAATATTTTAAAATCATAAAAACAAAAAATAGATTATGAGATATAGACAATTTTTTTAGACGTTCAAAAAGGTCAATAGGCCCAACAAATTGGGACGGAGAGAATAGTAGTTTTCGTAAACATAGGGCAGGGTGAAAAAAAATATAGGGTGCACACGGTTCGAATTTGTCAGTTTCTTCAAAAAAAAATGGAGTAATTAGTAACCAAAATACCAAATCATTCAAACGGCTCTAAATAATTGTGAACCAAAATCTAAGAAATATGTGTGAAACCTATCTAGATCTAGAGGCTCTTTGGGAGACAGTTTTTTACATTTTTGACTTCTATTTTTCTATTTTGGGTGTTTGGCACGGACCCCAAAACTCATTCTTTGAAAACATGTTTTCCAAATTGCACAAAGGATGCTCAGAAGTGAAAAAGAGGTCTGAACCTGCTTTTCAACTTCTCTACTTGCAAAATGTATTCTGCACATTTCTCCGAAACACTTTTCCTAAAATAAAATGTGGTCCATAAAATACTCATACGAATTTTATTAGCTCAAAACCAAATAATATGGTCCACAATTTTTTTGATAATCTAACAATAACTAGTTATTACTCCCTCATAGGGTGAGCAGAAAAATAGACATTCCACGAATCTTGGTTTAAAAAAATTAAAAACCGTGTTAAATGATTTGGTTTGTAGATTTACATTAACGGTTATGGTTCTAAACCGATATGAACCGCATGCATAAAATATATACATATGTATATATAAGTTTATTGCATATACATATGTATATAATTAGATTTAGATATATCAGGAAAAAAAAAACTTTATTTCCAACACCATATTCCTTCACTTCCAACTCCCTAAATTTCTCCATATGACAAGTTGTTCATATAATTTTAATACAATATGCATACACGGCTTGAGCATAGTCTATTGATTTCTTAATATTTTCGCTCGTTAACTAATTTTCTAATCTAATAATCAATTCATTCAGTAATTACTGGTATTATATTCTTATTTAGTTGGTTAACGTTCATGAGTTTCGGTGATTTTAATAGACACAAGTTTAATATAATCATTAGTTTAATTTATCTATGCAATTTTCATTACTTTAAATAGTTTACGAAAATGAAATCTCAATTTTGAAGGAACCAGTTCAAACGAAAATCAAACCGTAATTTAATTGTTTGGATTGGTTTGGTTTTTTTAATTTTCTGAATTGGTTCGGTTCTCCAAATTCATAATCCGAAAGTAGTGGTTTGGTTCCTGATTTACCATAAAACTAGACCAATCCGATCAATGCTCACCCCTGCTCCCTCAATCTATTTTTTAATGTGTAGTTTCATAATTCAAATTTATTAAAGAGATATTATTAATTTATTATTACACATTTTCAGCAACTTTTACCTTAATTTTTCTCCTTTAACTTCCCTTAACTTTTCACCTATTAACTTTTCAACATGCATGACAAAGTAATAATTGTATAAATATTTTCGCATTAACTTTTCAAAATTGATAATTGACCACTTTCTATTTTAGGTTATCCAATTTTATTAGTTTCCAGTACTATCCTTCCAAAGTATTCATAGATACACACAAAAAGAAGAATCAATTTTCTTGAAACGGATGGAGTAGTGAAAGGAAATTGTGAATCAGGGAGGTGGAATAAGAAAAGATTGAAATTGGGAATTGGGTCCAATAACTATAACAGTATATTAGGGGTAATTTCCCACTTGACTAAAAAAAGGTTTTTTTGTTGTCTTTATTCAATAAAAAAATAACGTTATTAGTTTTGCATCGAACAAAATAATTTTATTTTATATAATTACGGTCTGGCACGATACTAGTCTCTTTTTTTTTTAATTGAGAACCACTAACTAAATCGAAATTACTTGTACTTATTTTTCCAAAATCATAGCCAGACCAATGAACCGTAGAACCTCACCTAATAGAACAATTTGGTCTGGATCAAAATGGTTGAACAGTTATATCAATTTTCTTGGTACACTAATGTATTCTGGATGTCGTTCTGTTTTCGGTTCTTGAATTCATAAGAACCCTTAGAAATACTCCCTCCGTTCCAAATTAATGTTCCATTACGAAAAGTCGTGCCATTTTTAAAATAAAAAAATGAACTACTTCCATAAATCATTGTTTGAATTTTTTCTCACCAAATTAAAGTACTTGACGAGTACTTTAATTCGGTGCAAAAAAATTCTAAAAATGATACACGAAAGTACTTCATTTTTTGATTTGAAAAAAGGCAAGAGAGAGAAAGTGGGGATCTTATTAAGGAACGGAGGGAGTATATTTTATACAAATTGAAAGCTCGGATTATTTGTGTGATTGGTCCCACAAAATTCTATCTATATTTGTTTGGGAGCCTCATTTTCAACTTTTCATTTTCAATTTTTTGGCTTTTTGGCTTTTGGTTAGAATGTATTTTGAATTTGGTAGGAGTGTTTGTGAGGAATGTGCAGAATGCATTTTGTAACAGGAGTAATGTTTGAGAGATATGTACAAACACATTTTGTGGTCTTTTTGTTAATGAAAATGAGAAGTCAAAAAGCTCATCCACACCTTTTTTTTCACTTATCCTCTCCAAAGTCTAAAATTGAAAACTCATTTTCTTAAAAGTCATTTTGGCCCAATTAAACATCCAAAACCCAAAAATGTGAAAATGAGAAGTAGAAAAGGGGCTTCCAAACACGAGAAAATTTTGGGTATGGGGAGGGTACCACGTGGTATCCTCTCGGCACATCCGGTGTCCAACAATGCAATGGATGGTCCGGATTGAAAGTGCCGTCCGGATTTTAAAAAAATTAGAAAAGAAAAGAATAAGTGTGTTTCAATCCGAGCCGTCCGATGCATATTTGGACGGCTCGGATGCGCCGAAGGGGCACCACGTCACCCCTACCCTATTTGCACCCAAAATTTTCTCAACACCCAAACTCATAAGTGGCCTGGAAGGGAGTTTTACACTCTTTTTTTTTTTTGTCATCTGCACTATTTTCTTTCTTTCTTTTTTAATTTTTGGAGCAAGTAAAGATTTTTTAGAGTGTTATATAGAAATAGAGAGAGATTTGAAGAAATAGCATTATAAGGTTGGACTTAACATGAATAATGTAACCACATTTTAAATAAAATTTTCTTATTTTGATCCTCCGAAATCAAAATAACACTGTAGGATTAGAGATGTTCTTATGTACCGGATGGGTGCATTGCAAATCTATGACTTCCTCTGTCCCCAATTATTTGTCTTTTTTTGGAGACCATTGCATTTTGCATGAAAAATAATGTATTAGGATGAATTTTTATCTAAAGTTTTTTGGCAGTGAATTAAAGATGTCATTGAAAAGAAAAAAATGTGTAATTTTTTTACATAACTTAATCTCATAAATACTTTTTTTTCGGTTTGCAAAATGCATGATTTATTAACAATGGCAAGCAATTTGGAATGGACGGATTATCAAACGAAAGGTCCCAAGAACACATGAAGATTTACGAATCGTTTGTGGTCGATGGCTTGAATGGTTGATATCAAACAGACACTCTTCAATCTTTGAAAGAGACAAATTGAACTCGAAATTCATGGTAGTTTGTCATAATAACTATACATATATACTTTATCGAAAAATGCTCGGATAAAGGCCTTTCGGGTATTTTTTTTTGGGCGATTCCTCGCAGTAACTCTTAAAAACACTTTAAAAACACATTGAGCGGTTTGGATCGTCGAGATTTGACCCCTTTCCATGAGGTCCTTACGAAATTTTCGTAAGGAAGTTCTTATTAGATCATGATCCTATATATACCAGGAAAACATCTAGTTAGAGATCCTTGATTTTTGTTAAAATCAGGACCTCACCTATCCCAATTGAATTTTGATGATCCGAACCTTCCAATGTGTTTAAAATGTGTTTTAAAGGGTGCCCGCGAGAAATCATAAAAAAAAAGACCGGAAAAGGCTTCATTCGAACAGTTATTCATAAAATATATATATCTTACGGTTTGTATGGAAAACTGTTCAAAGGAAGCCATTCCCAGTCCCTTAAAAACATGTTTTGAACACATTGAACGACTTAGATCATCAAAATTCAATCGGGAAATATGAGAATAAGAGGGATCTCTAACTTTAAACGAAGTCAGGGATCGTTGACTAGAAGTGAAACATATATATATATATATATGAGTACTATTTTTTGCCATTAATGTAGAACTGCATATAATTGGTCTCCCGTCAAATACTACAAATCTTGCATCCACTGGTGCCTACATACATCGAATGGTTTTTAACCAAAATTATGTTCGAAATTGCCTTTTACTAGTACTAAATTTGTTTTCCTGTCATTGCTCATTGTGCGAAACCAAGAGTAAAATAACAGTAAGATCGAGAGCAAAGACTAAGGCTGTAAACGAATCGAGCTGCTCGCAAGCAGTTCATGGTTAGGCTCGTTTATTAATCAAGTCGAGCTTGAGCTCGAGTTTTAAGCTGGTTTAGTAAACGAGCTCGATAAATTTTGGTTCGGCTCGTTTATATAGAATCGGCTCGTTAAAGGAGGCTTATTAAGTAAATTATTCTAAGTCGGCTCGTTGCTCGATTTTTGGCTTGTTTACTAAACAAGCCGATATCGAGCTCCACAAAGCTCGACTCGGTTTGACTCGTTTGCACCCGTAAAAGAGACGAAACTACCTTTGGGTGTATGAGGGCCTCCCCCACTTGGAACTCCGTACGATAATTTACTTTTTTTTTTTAAAAAAATCTAAGTGTTGATGTTTTCACCGCTGTTTTAGTTGCTTCTTTTTTTTTTTTTTTTTTCGCTCTGACGCCTGTTGCTTGTATGGTGTTTGCTCTCAAAGTTTAGACATAAATATTTTCTCTTTTAACTATATTTTCGATATTGTGTTTTATTTTATGACCCAACTAGGGGTACAGAATTTTAGGAACATAAAATGTACATAATGCAATGGGGATCCAGCTTTGGATCCCACACGAATAATCTGAACAGTTCATTAATCTTAAAATAATTTTTCAAGTGGCCTTTCAAAAAAACAGCTCAATTCGATATGCATAAGTGGTTGATCTGCTACTCCCCTGTTTCATCCTGAATCGATTCAGGATGAAACAGGGGAATATTGGATCAACCACTTACGCATATCGGATGGAGTTAATTTTTCAACAAGCTACTCAAAAAATTATTTTAAGATTAATGAACAGTTTTAATTAGTCGTGTGGGACCCAAAAATAGACTCCATACGCGGTCTGTACATTTATGTACACAAATCACTTGAAAAAAATGGGTTCAATGATTTTCACCCAGTGTTTTAAGTCATATGTGTTCCAATTTTTTTTAAGTTACTCCCTCCGTTCCAAAATAAGTGTCTATTTTTGGATTGTGTGTCATTTTTAACGGCTTATATATTTTAATGTGAACCTCAAAAAATATGCATTATATATCTCGTTTGAGAGATCTTAATTAATTTTATTATACAAAATTTTCAAAATCATAAAAACTATTAGAAATTAAAAGATATAAGCCGTGGAAAATGGCACGCAGTTCCAAAAGGGACACTTATTTTGGAATGGAGGTAGTATAAGTGTTCCGATGACGCACTTAACAATATCCGTTTGAGTTGATTTTTGGTACACCTATAATACTCGACAAGCTCTACGCGGGGAACGTCCCCGATCGTCGGACCGACACCGGCACGGCTGCGCCGTGCCCGCACAGCTCGCTGCACAGCACACGGCTGTGCAGCACCCTCCCCAAGTCCGTCATCATAGCACCCTTTATATTCGGGCGAAAGAAAGAACAAAGAAGGGTACATGAGAGTTGCAGAGAACCTCAGTATAGTAGCAGAGATTACAGAACCAAGTACCAATGCAACTCCAGCAGAGGACAGAAAGAGAGAGAGAGAGAGAGAGAGAGAGAGGGATGGCAGAAACAAGTGGGCATATTATGGCAAAGATCCATAATATGGCCCGTTGAACAAATGGAGTTGCTGCCCCCATGAAATGAAATGACCCCTTTCCTTGAATATGCGGTGTCTTATTTCTCCCTCTAATATAATTCCAATTTGAAAAATTCTAAATCCATTCTACTGAACTGTTGTTGAGATTTAAAAAATATATTAAAATGTGTATTAAAATATAGAATAGTGCATAGAAAAGTAAAAGTAATATACTAGAGTATATATTTTTTATGTCTTCATCTTGACTTATTCTCAGGCTAATGGGCTGATAAAAAAAAGACTCTATTGTTACTAAAAGGTATATTGATGCTGTATACCCATAATTTTGCCAAAATCAGAGTGAGGGTCACCCTCTTTTTTATTTTTATCGGCAAGGGTCACCCTCTGTAATGAGTGTAAACAAAATCATTCTCAATAACTTGGGCCTTCCATCCACTTGTACAAGTGAAGCTACCCGCTTCCGAACACCTCTCTACTGCTTTACCTCCACGGAAAAAACTTGGGTGATGAACGCCGGACTGGTATCACGTGGCGGACAAGCCATCTCACTTGTAATATTGACTCTATCCTTTCAGTTCTATAAGAAAATGTGGCTTTATCGGCAGTAATCAGAAACCGCCGGAAAAAATGACTTTTGCCGCGGTTTCATAATGGCGGTAATAAAATCGACGGTAAAGGTGGCTTTTACCAGTGGTAATTAGGCCTCATTCCACTAACTCAATAAATCAAAAGGCCGCTTTTTATGCTTTTCGAGATATGTCATCCCCTCATAATACATCATATAAAAAATCACAAAAAGCCAACGCGTTTTTCGAGCTCTCACATGAAAAGCAAAAAAAACCAAGTTAGCGGCACACCCCTTATAAACCGCCGGTAAAACAACTATTACCGCCGGTAATAAAAAAAAAAAACGCCTGTAAAAATGTAAAGTTTAATATAAATATTTCTATTTCCTAAATATAATTGAGAAGTTTGGGTGGTCGTGTAGTTAGGTGTCGGGGCTCCATGCAAAGGGTCTCGGGTTCGATACTTGCGTGAGACAAAAAAATATTCCTGGAAATAATCGTTAACCGCCGGTAAAAGTAGACTACTATTACCGGCGGTAGATTACCGCCGTTAATGTCTTCTCGACTGCCGTTTGGACAGCGGGCGGTTTTTGGCATTTTTACCGCCAGAAGTACTTTTCCCGATGGTTTTGAGACTTTTTCCAGCGGTTTTCTAATGCTGGGAATAGTCATTTTTCTTGTAGTATTTGCTAAATTCGGCTCATCCTGCATCGGATAAGGCGAGATGTGTTACTGGGGCCGGGAGTTAGGCCCCAATCCACTAACAAAAAATCAAATCATTTCAAAAACCAAAACAGGTTATTTTTTCACAACACATAAAAAGTCGTGAAACCTCAAAAGACCAATAGTTTTTTGTTAGTGGACCACCCTCTTAATAAATTGTAAAGTATAGTAATGACAAAATAAAATAAAACACAAAAATTATACAGCTGCGTAAATATTTCCTACTAATATCTTTCTATGTTTTTGCATTTATCTTGGTAAATCTATTGTCTCCTACGTCATAATAGGTTCCCAGAACATTACTGATTCCTGCCAAATGTTCCTTTCGTTTTTTAATCTTTGCGTTGTTCTATTTCCTGCTGTTTTACTTTCCTTTGAAAACTTCAAGCTGGCTGAAATTTCTTACCGATTCGCCATTGAAAAAATAGCAAAGAATTTCTTATTTGTTGTCGGTCTTGGCTTCTTGTTGTTTCAGTCTCAATGCTACTTGATTTCAATAATAAAAAATAATAATAAATCAATCATTGTTAGACAATATATAAAAATAAAAATAAAAATACCTTTTTATCGCTTCTTTTTTGGGTGTCTTTTATCGCTTCTTTTTTGGGCGTCTTTTCTCTCTTAAAGATAGATGGTAACAGATAAATAAATTAGGTTACAATATATGCCGCGGTCCTTTTAGATTATCACTTAGGTTTTAAAACAAAAAAATTGTATTAGGCTCGTTCATCGCAAATTTAAAACTACACACATCTATTATCTATACATATATCGTTTTTCATACATCACTTTATTTTGTTTGGCTACAACTTAAAATCAAGTTTTTAGTTAGTAATTATTTGGAGTCTGCCATAAGTTAGGATTTTTGGTTTTATTTTTTATTTGGTTATTCGAAATTAGAAAGTACTCCTATCATAAAGTGTTTTTTTTTTTTTTTAATTTCTGTTTGTGGCCTGACATATTTCATTGTTGTATATACATTCAATACCGATGCCAGAACAACCCGAAATCGCCGGGTGCATGATGTCCTAAAGGGGCAGCATGACCCCGGCCGGATCCATTATAATTATGGGCTCCCATCCTTTCCAGGGAAATATTCTTCAATAAAGCAAAATTGTCTTTTTCTGAATTTTTTTACACGAAAAGATAGGTAGTGTAAGGCACAATAATGGTGTACTACAGACCTGCTATAGGGCGTACTTGATCAAATGTATTTTCTTGTACAAATCAAGACAAAAAGGAAATTAATTCTGCAGCTTAATAATAACTGTATTTTTGCTAAGAAGCAATGTGCAATGAAAAGTGCACACACATATATTCATAGATACAGCTTTGTGAGAAATTCGTATTAAGCGGTTTTGAAATACAGACCGATAGCTATCAAATTATGGTTTCGAATCCTATTTTGTCGTTTCTCGGTCTACCGTGTACCACTAAACTTTGGCTTTGATTTTGGCTTTTTAGTTTTTTTGTGGTTTTTTATGTGATGTATTGTGAGAGAATGACTTGTATTGAGAATTGAAATAAGCTAGCTTTTTTACTTTGGCTTTTTGCGATTTTTTATGTGATATATTGTGAGAGAATAATCTATCTTGAAAATTGAAATAAACTGACTTTTTGACTTTTTGAGTTAATGGAATGGAGATTGCCTCGAGATGGTCATTACCCGATCGGGTTTAAAATGAGGAATTAATGGGGAGGATCCATTCCTCTATTTGGGTTTTTTTTTCCCTTAATGACGTACATAAGAAATCACCAAGTGCTCAAACTTACCTCGGTGGTGAATCTTGTAATGGCTATTATTCTAAAACAAAATAGATAAATAAAATAATACAAAACAATTCGTGGAACATTAGATTTTTGCTTACTGTGGATCGTTCATTGAGGCAATTTATTTAGGAATATATAAATTGTGCAAATCAATTTAATGCCTTAAAATAGATCAGGTCTAAGATACTCACTATATAAAAAGCTAAAAATGCTTGTGGAGCAAAGTTGAGGTTGTAGATATACCTAAGCTGCATGCTTTAGTGCATAGGCTTTCAAGGATCTTGGTATAATGGATCTTTAAATTCCTCATGTCGCCACTTAGCAATAATAGAAAGAAAAAAAATGAAATTTCCCCTAAGAGTTTTTTTTGACAAAGAAGCCAATCCCATAAATATAAAAACATTACATATTGTCCATAGCTGCCCTGACAAGATTATGAGCAAATTTCCCCTAAGAGTTGGTTGAGTTGGAGCATAGTAACAAGAAGTTCATTCATTCAAGCTCGTGGGTTCGACTACTACATTAGCAAAAAAATGTAGTATGGTAGGTTTGTTCCGTTGTTAAATTTAGGACTCCAAAATATTACTCCCTCCGTCCCATTTTCATAATCCCACTTGGGGATTCCAACTTTTTAAAGGGACACAATGATTATATCAAAAAGTGTTCAATTTTCCACTTATGCCCTCTCAAAAAGGTGATTTGATTGATGAAGTAGCAGTACTTTAATTCAGACAAAAGGGTAATAATGTAATTTTATTAACTTTCTATTGCTTATTTTGGAAAGTGGACTAACATTTTGGGACGTCCGAAAAAGAAATATTGGACTATGAAAATGGAACGAAGGGAGCATTTTAGTTGGGCGTAGCCACGTAAGCTAATTCAAACACCAGATTGAATATTTGAGATGGGTGTAACCGCATAAGCTGTTCCGTCGGCCCGAATATCCGAAATAAAGAAAGGCATATATTGTACAACTATGTTTGGGAAGAGAATCTAGCTTTGCATTGTTGTTGCAGCATCAAGAATGATAAGAGTTAATTAAACACATTGGTGAAGTATCAATTGTTTTAAAAGCTAAGGTTCACAAGAAAAGTGCCACTGACCACCCTTATTTAGCATAACAAAGTTGTTGTTGTGTGGCAAACTTGTACTTAGACATCCACAAAGTGGAATAAACATGATCACCCCAAGTCTTGTCTTCTAAGTTCTGCAACCTTATTCTTGTTCTCCCTTACCCCTTTTTTTTTCCCCACTTTAGAAGATGTAACAGATTTAGGGTTTTTGTTATTGGATGATTATACTACGACAAAGTTTCGCTTTATTTGCGATGGGACGTTAGATACGGGATTTTATCCTAAGTTATTGTTTAGTTTTGGTTGGGAAAAGGGTACTGTTGAAAATTCTATTCTCCTTTTAGATATATGCCAAAGCACAAACACATGGAAGAGTGTTGAACGTGTGATAAATTATAGTAATGCCCTTTTTTAAGTCTGGAATTATACCAAGTGTTTCACAAATGAGAATTGTGTGTTATGCTTTGGGTGCTTCCTTTTTGGACCTAATTTAAAGCGTGGGCCATGTAAGCCAATGCCTTGATTCGGCCCATTATTGACTAGAGACTGAACCTGGCCCAGGGTGAATTCAACTACGATAGTGATGTATTTTCTTTTCCACTACCATTTTCTGTCGTAATTTATTGTAACTTCTGTACGGTTGTAGGCAAGGACGGAGCCATGATTTATGTTCAGAGGTACAGGTATTGTTGTATATGGTTTTAGTAAAAATATGAAGATAATGTTAATTACAATGTCAGGTTTTTGTCCTGTGCTTTATTTCTTCTTAAAACAAAAACAAAGGCTTAATTCAATTCTCCTATGTTGTTTGGATACCGATAGATGCCTAATCGTTTGAATGGGATTGATAGCGAAGACAGGTTTAGGACTAAGGTCAATAGACGTAGAGCCACCAGTGCCATAGCCACTTTCCCAGCCAAAGCCAAAGCAAAAATTGGCAGAAACTTCCCAAGAAGACCTACCCAACGGCTTGCCATTCTTCCAGCCAAAAATTAGTTTTGCAAACCCATTTCCTGCCAACTCAGAATTTTAGTCCATCCATCGCCAAATTCCCGTGAAACATTGTGATTGCTTATCACCCTCAGGTGGGGATCATGAGGGTGATAAGCAATCACTATGTTTCACGGGAATGTTGGTGATGGATGGACTAAAATTCTGACTTGGCAGGAAAAGGGTTTGCAAAACTATTTCTTGGCTGGAAGAATGGCAAGCCGTTGGGTGGACATCTCACCTGAGGGTGACAAAAGACTCCTGCATCTCACCCCAGACATCCACCCAGCCGGTCGCTGGACATCCGGCAACCAAATATGGCAGGCCAAGATATGGATTTTAAATCAATGGACGAGTTTTGCCAGAAAAATGTTAAAAATTTTCATCGGCAACCAATGGTAAAAGAGGTTATTGAAATGAATTAAGGTCTGAGAAGATGGAGACTAGTGATATAACACCCACCATTAATGTGTGCTCAAATTGCCGGTCAAATGTTCAAAATGTAATACAACAATGCATAAATTGCAAGTCGGTGTTTCAAGTTTTCCTGGAAAATGAACTCACTTCGAGAGAACGAAGCTGGTCAGAAGTTCAGAAACCAGTAGTTGCATGGATAATGAAGCGAAGAAGGGCATGCATACCTAACTGGTTGATCTAAAACCACACAGGAACAAGTTAGAAATTTCGACACGAACACAAAAAGCCAGTGGAATGTTCTCCGAAAACCAGTGTTGCCAAACACACAGCAACTGGTGGATCTAACTACTGGGGTGAATCGGCTGATCGAGCAAGTAGGCTAGAAATTGCCAATAAAGCATGTGAACACCAGTACCACAGAATACCATACCATTTTCAAATATTGCGTTTAAACTGTAACTGTCACATGTGCATACTTCGTGGTCATGAAAATGTGCATCGTCATTTCACGTCCACTGAAGGTAATGGAGCTACGGAAGGGCAACACTAAGCTTCAATTCAGGGTCCAGAATTTGAAGTATTCTAGTTCAAACGTGAGAACGCTTTAAAGGTGAGACAAAAGTGAAATAGAGACAAAAGTGAAATAGAGATGAAGGCTGAAGAGAGAGAACTGCTATTTACATTTGAAAAAAAAAACTCAAAGCAACCCCTTCGATCACATTCCAATCGAATACACGAACAGAGTACTAGTTTACTACCACTATGGAACCAGTATCATAATGCCAGATAGTGCAAGCTGCAAGCATCACACAGATATATCAACAAAATCTTCAACCGCATTTTGGAAGAACGTTGATATATCAAGTTTGTTATCTACGGAATATGGAATTCTTAGATGCTCAGTTAGCTCAACAAAGCATAACCCAACAAAGCATAATACATTCAGCTTCGCCTTTTATTGAAAACAAATGACCTAAAATCAGCCTTAAAAGGCAACAAATATAGGACCATATAAGTGTCTTTGTTATGCCCCAGCAAAACAAGCAACAAAGATACTAACAGTTTCAGTAAGATAAGCAAATAGAGACTTTGGGAACAGGAAACTGAGAATACAAAAACAAGCCACCAGATAACAGAGCCGACAGCCCCACAGCCAGTATCTCATCCAACCTTTGACAACTTTGTGAAACCATAGATGATAGATACAAAGTACTCCAACTCCTCATGCAACAACTTGTGGAAAGAGCCGCTTGCGGATCTGCAAAAAGAAGAAGATAAAAATCCATTAAATCGTGGTCAAGCATTGAAGAAGAGGAATACCGCCAATATCCTCATTGGGCATCATTGAAAGCAACAGCTATCAGGCTGTTACAAATATTTTCTATTTACACTGAAAGCAGTGGCATAATGAGGCAATTGACTCTGGCTCAATCTAGACATGTAGACCTCTAGACCATCCAATGGAAAAGTAGATTACATGAGACACAATCGCAAGGACACAAAAAACAAAAACAGGCACAAATAGAATACATAAATTTAACGAGGGAAAAAGTTGAGGATGAGAACAATTCCCATGAGTTCCACAATCACACAGTCAAAGGAGAAGAAAAAGGAGTGGGGGCTTTGAAGAAGACCAGGGACGGAGCCTTGAAGTGGGGGGAGGTGGCGCGTGCCACCCCCGGGCCCAAAAAAAAAACTAATTTTTATTGCAAGAGCAGTGTTATTCTTTAAAACGTGTATTATTTTTGGTATTAAGCATATTGATTAGTGATTAGTCGATGAAGGTGTTTAATTTGAATGATTAACCAATAAAAATGTGTATCCTTTCAGGCATTAGAAATAATTAATCTTAGAACAATTGTAATTTTTTATACTAATTACTCCCTCCGTCCGTAACGATAATCCACTACCAAAAAACCTCCAATTTTCGGATAAAAAAAATAAAACACTTCCATGCATGATTTCTTACATTTCTTGATACAAATTTAAAGAACTAATTGAGATTTTTATTCAAAAATTCTACGTCGTTTTATAAGAGACTATCTTTGTGGGATGGAAAGAGGGACAAGATTTTGGTGCCACCTCCGAATCGAAATCCTGGATCCATCCCCGAAGAGGACCAAATCACCAAGTTAGAAAGTGACTTACCTCTGGAAGTTTCTTGCGGAATACGACATCCAACCTAGCATCCAGGGTGTTCTCGAATACGATTTTCCCATCTCGAGAAGCCATTACTACACCTCCAGAGCTGAAAAAGAAAAATAGAAGAGACTACATACTTTCACCATCATTCTTGCAATAAGTAATTACTTGTTAGAATAGCGAAAATTTGATAGGAGCAAGTACTTGGTCACTGCTGCTTAGTAACTGTAGCAAAGATAAAGACGCAGTTCGACTAATTAAGGTTTACTTATAAGTTTATAACTGGAACAATATGGAATTACCAGAAGGGTCCATGGGCATTGCGATGGGAAGGAGCAGGTGGAAGGTAGACGCTGTGGTCAACTATAATCTCAGGTGCATGAACATTTGCTTTCTCTGCATATTCCTCCTTTGCAGAGTTCAGAATATGCTCCACCATATCTAGGTCCTCTTTTCGACAACGCAATAAGACAGCAGGCTCTTTCAGTCTGAGCAAACTCTGCAACAAATGCAGTTACAATTTCTTGATTATGACGTAGAAAACTTCAAAGACAAAGGCAATCAAATGAAATTGCGTCAAACCATGTTGTTGCCCCATGTCTTTAGAAAGGAAGAAACACAACCTCTCGTCTGAAGCCAATTAATTTGATCATAACAAAGGAAATAGGAACTAGGACTGTTGTTAGAGTGATTATTTACGAAATCAGAACCCCGTACAAAAAACGTCAAGCTCTGGGAGAAGGTAGTTTCTCGTGTGTACACGTACAAAATCTACAACCCTTTTAGGATCTTATCTTCAGCTGGAGCAGTACAGAAGACCTATATTTTTAACCCAACTACAAATCCTTTGATTATATAATAGAATAATTAACCCAAGTTTTACATCCTTTTTGAGTCTCACAAAGCACGCACCATTATTTCAAATGTTATAGTAATTTAAACATTTCCTTCAAATATACTCCAATATACACGAGAGAGAAAAACCTATGTATAAGTGGTAAGACATCGAGGAATTGAGTCAATTTTTGCTACCTGAACTACGAGATCTTTCAGGAGCTTCCTATACACATTTTTCTCACTGCTCACTTTCAAGAGCTCCTTTGCTGCAGCTTCTTTCATGGAGTTGACCACATCATCCTGAGCTTGAAGAACTTTGATACGGGATGCATTGAGCTGCATAGAGTACTCACTACAAGACAAATACATATACACGTTTTCACTTTCATATGCTTAACTATATGTAAAACATTACAAGGAAAGGATAGTGACAATGGTACTTATTAGTAATTTAACCCCCCTGGCTTCGTTCAGTCGTTGATAATGTTGCATGAAATATGTACTAAGGAAAAATCAAGCAAAGTGAAGTAAAGAAGGAAATTTATTTTCCTGCGTGTTTTGTGGACAAAGATTATTGCTGAAAAACTAAATTCCTTCTTTCGTGCAGGATCTATTGTACAGGAAAGTGCTTTCCCGGTGGGGAAGTTAAAGTTGTGAGTCCAACAACTTTCTTAGTAACTGAACAATGACAAAGTTATGGGGAAATTGATTTCCCATCCTTTCCGTGCAACTGAAAGAGGCCTTTGTGTTTTATCAGCATACTACATACCAAATAAACAGGGCACAACATAACTCATTTGATGGCAATACCAATAGGAACTCAATATCAGCAATTTTGAAACCATTAATAAGGAACAACATATCAAAGTGACTAAAAAGTAAGTGCCACTAGCTACCATGATCAATTTGCATAAGCCTTTCCTCCCAGAGTTCTCCAAAACAAGTGATTATGCCTGTGTGGGAGCGTGTCTGTGGGTACATGTAAACAACTTATCAGGGTTCCTAAAAATGGAGTAGTGGATATGTTCAGAAGACGATAATTAACTTACCGAGCAAAACTTTCATAAAACCTGAGAGAAATCTATGAAGGAATTTAGGTCCACGCGAAACTAACAGAGTGAACAAGCAAATGAGTATTGGCTTGACAAGGAAATTTAGCAGGGGCTGAGGTATATGGATGGGGTGGCACAGTTACCAAAAAAAGTATTTTACACCAAGGGAAGCTATTCGTATCAAAACAACTTGTTTTTTTTTTCCACAAATGATGCAAAAAATAGTGATTCCAAAAATAAACGGTTCAAATCATACAAATAATACAAAGCCTGACTTTATGTTTAAACTTTCTCTTCAAAGCCTGACTTTTTTTCCACCAAGTTTTTCTTCTTTTTCAACAATACAAAGCCTGACTTTATGTTTAAACTTACTCTTCATATTTTTACAAACAAGAAGCAAAAAATACAAGCAGACTCCAAACGAACAACGCCACCCCTCTCCAAATCATCGCTCTGCCACTGAAATTTAGGAAACTATCTTAGCAAATCAAGTACAAAAGGGACTCCCCCAGCACAGTCTACTCGTAGAAAAGTATCAGGCTATACACGTACTGATATACATACATAAACATATATAGACATAGATGTAAAGAGTAAACAGATCAAACAGATTACATTTTTCGCCGAACTTCTACTTGCTTCTCCTTCCGCTCGTACTCTTGTCTGATCTTCTTTTTCTCTGCTTCTACCAATTGCAACTTCTCGATGTTGAATTCCTGTCATAACATTGCATTTTTACACATCAATTCGGTGACTACTAAGTCAACATCAACCTATCCAGATGTCTCGAGCATAAACAATACATTCAAATGAAGATCGCTAATTTCCAGTAAAATACGAAATTCACTGTAGATCTCGTCTAAATCGTGCGTAATTGCAGGAATTGAGTGGGAAAAGGATGAGACGTACTTCTTCAGCGGAAACAGAGATCTCGTTGGCCTTCTCTTCGGCTTCTTGGCGGATGAATCTGACCATCTGCTGGATCTGCTTGGAGACATCTGCGTCGTTCATCTTCGGATCTAGGGTTAGGGTTCAGATCAGAAACCAGGTGGAGGTGGTGGTGGTGGTGGATAATCGGCGGGGTTTTGGTTCGAAGAGCGATCCTCTCCGGTCGTAATTGAGAAGAGGACGAGATAATTGCAGCTTATAAACGTTTGATAGGAACTTTCCGGGAAATTATTTGTCAGGTTTTGTAAAGGGACCACTACTTTTCTGAAATAGCGAATAGGCCCCTAATTTCTCCCAGGATCTATTTGATACCCTCGTCCCTTTTTAATCGCTATCGGAATACGTGCAATTTCAAATCTCTAAAAATATATTTCTTTATATAATTTTTTACTCCTTCCGTCCCAAATTGGATGTCCATTTTTGAAACTCGTGCCATTTTCAATTGCTTATATCTTTCAATATGAATTTCCAAAAATATCCAATATGGATCTTGTTTGATAGTTTTCGACAAGTTCTATAATACAAAGTGTTCATAATTATGAAAAACATATGAATTTCCAAAAATATCTAATATGGATCTTGTTTGATAGTTTTCGACAAGTTCTATGATACAAAGTGTTCATAATTATGAAAAACATTATAAATAGAAAGATATAACAATCGAAAAATAGCACGGATTTCAAAAATGGACATCCAATATGGGACGGAGGGAGTATTTTTTTAATACCAAATTAAAGTGCTCATTGAGTACTTTAATTTGATGCGAAAAAATTTAAAAACATGCTACGGAAGTACATCTTTTAACGGCTACAAAATACATGTTTTCCTAACTTATCATTTAAAAAGAGACGAAGGTATTTTATACAGTTTTATTTCTAAAAACACTAGGGTTATTCCAGAAACTGACCTGTTTCCAAACTAACTTAAAAATTAATTTATTACGCTTTATGAGACAGATCATTATCTCACATTACATCCAGGGACGGAGCCAGGATTTTACCTTTGTGGTGGCGAAAATATGTACTTAGAAAATAAAAGGACAAACTGCATACTCTACGTAAAACTATAATAACATGAAAACTTTAATTAACGATGTTTGTCATATGCACATAAAGTACCAAAAAAGAGTAATTTCGGTTTAATCTATCTACTAACTTGAGGATGAAATATTAAAAAAAAATCTAGTGATAGCAAGTCTATATAATTAAGGGATACAAATTTATTTACTATATGATAATTGCATATTTTGAAAACCTTGTGGGGGCGGCCGCCACCACTTGTCCCCTTACTCCATCCTACATCAACTCAAAAGACTAACTTAAATCAATTTCTGGCTTGAGTTAATTTCTGGAACAAAGCCGAATACAAAAACACATGCACACATGTTTGTGTATTTATTAGTTTCCTTAGCACTACGGTTTTTTTTTTTTTTTTTAAGTTTTGATGTTTAAATCATTTATTCCAAATTTTAGGTCAATCGAATGTTTTTATTGGTGGCAGAAGGAAATGCATAACATAATTATGTTTGGTCAATTTTACTCTTGACCATTTGTTTGTTGTAACCTTTTACAATCGTGATTGTAACTACAAAATGAACTACTCCTTGAATTAATAAAGGCCTATTTTGGCCAAACTAGAAAAACAAACTTTTTATTTTTTTGAAATTCAAAAAGTTATAGCATTTGGCTTGAAGAAACAACTTTACAATAAATAAATAAAAAAGTTATAATTTGAGAGGTGAAAGCAAAAAGCACAAAAAATGGCCAAATCAATTCACTTTTTGTTTTTGGCTTTTTTTTTCCGAACAAAGCAAAAAGCAAAAATTTGTTTTTCTACTTTGACCAAAATAAGCCAAAGTAGAGCATGAGAGGACCCTAATTGATTTTTGTAAGAGAAAATATAGCAAATTTCCAATATTGTTCAAGAGAGAGTTAATTAGACATCATGTACAAATAAAATCTTTATGATTTCATCCTATTAATTTTGAATAATTATGATTCTATCCTGAATTTTGAATAATACTCAAAATGCCTTTCCATGATATTTTGACTCTTTCTATTTTCTATTATATTAACGGATTTTGAATACTTTTTTACGTCTAAAAAACATCCCAAACTTTAAAGGAGCTATTTTGTCGGGCTGATCGAAAACCTTTCCTATTCTTCCGTAAGAAATCTTTCCTATTGCCAAAACCTTCCTATCCCATCCAAATCAAACTGATTCCATCTCATTTCCCATTCCATTCCTCCTCAATCCCTGATTTTACGCTCCTAAATCCCCCATAACCTAATTCGGCGACATCCCACCATCCCATTTTCAGAGATTTTTGGAAAATTCAAAATCTGAAGAATCGATTGTAACTACCACGACGGAGACACGCTCGTGGCGATGCGGCGGAAAAAACGAAGCCTCGAACGGCAGAGACGAGGGCAAATAGCTCACCGGAGCAAAACCTTCACCCAATACCGAGACCTCAAAGGTGTAAATCCCTAACCGGTGGATGAAGAAGACGGTCCAGAAATGGCTCGTAAGTTGATTTCTCGGATTTACAATCCTCTATGTTTTTTAAGTATTTTTCGGATCACCGTGAATTTTTGCAAATCTCTTGATTTTTAAACACTGAATTTCATGGATTTTGGAGAGTCTAGTAGGGGTTAATTATTATGACTTTATGTTTTATTGATTTCGAATGTTTAGCAGTTAATGAAGGTATCCTAATACATCATGTTCTTTGGGTAGAATAATCCTCCATTTTGTAGAACAAATAAAGTGTTGTTTGCAAGAACTGGCTCGGACACTTCCATTTCCCGTAGTTTATGATGGATCAGCTAGCCATGTTTACTGTACAAAATAATCCTAAAACATTCACTATCATGGACTATTCGTTTTCCATTTTCATGGATTATTGAATGGTTGGCATTTGCACCGATTTTTGTTGAAGGAATTGAGAGCGTGGATTGTTTTGTTTGTTTCTTTTTCATCATTTTTATGGGTATAGAAATTTAGAGATGGTGGATCAGTCATGCATGTTTACTAATTGATGTAATAACCAATAAACCACCATTGCGGATCGTAAACCAAGGTTTATTGAATGTGTTGTTTTATTGATTAACCATATTTATGGGTAAAAGGTTTTGAAAATATTGTGAACCAGTGGATTATTCATATTGTATGAAATAAACTCAAACATTTCAAAGATGTCAAATAGGGTAGAATAATAATCCATCTTCTATATTTTAAGACCTAGAAGCTTTATTAGAAAAGAGTTCGATATGGATTATTGGTTTCCCATTATTTAGGGTATAGATAGTTCGACATGGATTAATAATTTACCAGTGTTTATTAGTAAGAAATTATGACTTATTGATTTCGAATGTTTAATGTACAGTTTAATACTCAACGTGGTATCCTAATAAATCATGTTGGTTTTGTAGGTTTGGTTAATAAATCATATCTTAATGGTGGTTTATTGATTTTTCATATTCCACCATTTTCGTAGGGTGTTTGTCAAATGTGGTTTATTTTTACACCATGTTTGTATTGGGTATCAATGACGGCGTACTATAATTTGACAAACATTTTTGGTAGGAGTTAAAACCACCGAAGGAGCAACGGGCCCAAGGCTCAAAGTTGTAGAAAGGCCAAAAGTTGACGATGCCCCACTAATGAAGGAGAAATCAATACCCGTTAAAGGTAATAGCACACGAATGTAAACCGATCCTAGTCCTGTCAAATAATATACATTTGACATAGAGGTTGTGTGAAATTGGTTTGCCATGTTGAATCGACAAATTTATGCTTGTTTACCATCCATAATATGTTTCATTTTTTGGATTATGTTTTGTTTATGAACAGGAGTAAGGTCCCAGAATAAAGTTTTAGGGGAAGAAGCTGAAGAGGATGCTACTTTAAACAAAGATGGTGGTCAAGCAATGTCCAAGAAACGGAAAATATCTGTCGAGAATGTGATAGGATGAGAGTGTTCTAGGGTTTTGGAAGCTAAATGTATTATGAATCACCATGGTTTTTTTTTTTTGCAATCTGTAGATTTTTACACCGAATTTCATGCATTTTATGGATTATTGATTTCGAATGTTTAGCAGTTAATCAAGGTATCCTAAAACATCATGTTGTTTGCGTAAAATAATCCTTCATTTTGTAACGCACGGGAGACATTTTTGAAATCCAAATTCACCTTAAATTAAGGAAATGAATCAACTAGATTCAAAAATGAAAGGGGAAGGAAAACTGACTTGAATCATCCTAATTAAAATTCACCGGAATTTGTGGTCTAATAATGGACGAATTAATGACTTCAAAATCTGGACTGAAATAGGATGACAAACCCAGATTTTTTGGTCATGTAATTAGTATTAGAATATATTATTAATATATAATATATACTACTAAAATATTTAATAAGGGCACAATGGTCCGATTATCCATTACAGGATGAAATCATATCTATTCAAATCTCACAGAAGAGAATCATAAAGATAATTTTGAAACAACACGAGGAATTAAAATTCTCATTGTCCAACATATCACAATTAACTTATTTTGCCCTTCTTTTTTTTGCATTATCCCATCGAGAAGAAAATCAAAATAACTTCTTATTCAATTTTGTTAAGCTAAAAGAAACAACTGTAATTATATAAAAGTAAGAAAGAAAAGAAACAATTGCAGAAAAGAGACATGAAAAGTAAGAGAGTAACTGTAAAAAAAATTGCCGTTCCTTCGATTAATTTTTTTTTAAAAAGGAAGAAAAAGTTTTTTTTTTGGTAATTAATCATTTTATTACGAAAACTAACACTTCAAACAAGACTACAGACACAAAACCGCTGGAGGGACAAAACCCAAAGCAAGCTCCTAGCTACAACAGCTATGAAGCAACAAAAAAAAAACAGACAAAGACAACAGATATCAGCAACCAAGCGACAGTAGGAAAAACTAAACAATGGGAGGCTTAAAGGGGCATAACAAATCCTTCTAGCCTCCTCAGAACTCTTCATCGACAAAGACCAAAGTCTGGTCCTAATGTCCTCTTTCACTTTGCCAGCAAGACTAGAAGCATCAACACCACATGACCAGAAAATCCTTGAATTCCTTTCTCTCCATAAGCAATAAACAGTAGAAGCCAAAGACAATTTATAAATGGTATCAATCAAGGAATCCCCTTTCTTGAACAGAAAGCCCCATATAATCTCATTTTGCAGCTCTACCGAGGGCCTTGTTATGTTGTTCAGGGCCAGCACTTCTTGCCAGACAATCGAAGCCATGGGACAGGTGAAAAACAAATGGTCATGTGATTCCACTCCATTAGAACACAGCACACAATGAATATCTTGCGTAATCCCCCATTTATTCAACCTATCTCTAGTGGCTAACCTTCCCCATATGGCTAACCAGAGAATAAAGCTCCACTGAGGTAGGTTTCGAAGGTGAGGAAAGAAGTGGAAAAGAAGCGAAAATTAAAAAAAATTCCTCCCATTTCTGTGGTTTCCAAGTAGGAGAAAGGAAAAGGAGGAGGAAGTGAAAATCGACGACTCCTTTTTCTCTTATTCTTGCTTATATGAGTGCATATTTGTCTTTCTCTTTCACAAAATCAAACAAAAGAAACAAAGAGGGTTTAACAAAAGAAACAAAGAGAGTTTTTTGGCCATTTCTTTCTCATTTCTCTTTTTTTCTCCTCTTCTCTTCCACGAGTTCCAAACACAACCTAACATAAGGAAGAAAATGTGTTATTCCTTTTGATCTAGGAATTAGACAAGGGGTCTTCTTCTTCTTCTTTTTTTCCCTCATTCCACTCCTTTCCTTTCATCCTTAAGACTCAGTTTCCACTATCATCTAAACAATATTTCTGGTCTCTATGTGAAGCAAAAAGTCATTATTCTCATATATATCACAAAAGTACTATTTAGCATAAATTTCACCCAATTTTAACTACAACAGAAAGACGATATTTTTAATAGAAACTCACCTAATTTCAGATAAATTAGTAGACATGCAACCCCAAGTGGTAGCTTAAGTGCAACAGAAATAAATTGTAAAACTAGAAATCCTAAGTTTGAAATTTCGCAAACTCTTGGGGTCAAGCTGCAAAGAGAGAAATCTCTTATGGATTTTCTAATTTCGGCGTGGATGATTTGCCAATGACGGGACCCATAACCAAAAAATGGCAATTTTTTTTTGTCAAAAAATAGAACTGCCATTTTTGGGGCAAAATGCCAAAATGACACATGGTTACCTTTGTTATTTTTTCGACAAAATGACACTTGCTAAAAACAGAGAATGACAACGAAAAATGGCAAAATATCAGTGCAGATACTCCAACATTGAGGGTATTAGGTCCCATTTCACTAACTTAAAAAGCCAAAAGCTAGTTTATTGCGCTTTTCGAGATAGGTAATTCCCTCACAATACATCACATAAAAAATCACACAAAACCAACGCGTATTTCGAGCTCTCACATAAAAAAGCCAAAAAACCAAAAAAACCAAGTTAGTGGCACACCCCCTTATTGCCGCTAACTAAATACATCATACACACACATCATACACACTTGATGAGACCTTAACTACGATCCCGACGTAGGTGGGATACTATTAGTGGCCTCACTTCTATTTTTACTGTACCCAAAAAGAGTAAAAATAAAAGGCAAAAGCTACAAACCACCTATTGGGTGGTCCGCGCTCGTGATATTGTACTCATAAGGTTGCTGCGACTTTAACATGAGTATGTTTCAAATGACAAGACATCTCGACAGAGGACATTTACTGTTGATAGTATTAGAACAGAGGCCAAAACAACCCAAAGACGGATTCCATTTTCTACTCTTTAATTTTTGAAAAATGCTAACATGTGCACATGGAAAATACGAGAAAAGATGTGCACAGTGAAAAATTGTGTTAAAATACGAGAAAAGTGTATACAATTAAGTATACATGAAGTATTAAAAATGTAAAAGATGCATTAGAGTGCATGTTTTTTCTTCTTCTTTTTTTGCCCTTCTTATGTGCTCGTTGGGCACACAATAACAAGACTCTTATTCTCTACCCTAAACCCAAAGTGCCTAAACCCAATGTGCTTAAACCCACTATTCTCCCCAATGAGCATAAATCCCCTAAAATTAAATCCTAAAATTAACTCTCTAAACAGAACCCTGGAAAGGTTTAGAGGTGTACCAACAAAATGAGCAAAACGAAGGAGTTTTGTCGCAAAACACCTATCATGCAACGCCCTCGGACTCACTAAAATAGATACGCCCTCCGTTCCAATTTGATAGTCCACTACGGAAATACGTGTAATTTTCAAACTAAAAAATAATATACTTACCAAAATAATTTTCTAATCAATATGGATCTTGTTTAATAGATGTCATCGAAAACTTTAATAAGGTGCAAAAAAAATTAAAAAATTATTTTGGTAAATATATTATTTTTTAATTTAAAAATTGCACGTGGTTTCAAAGTGGATTATCAAATTGGGACGTAGAGAGTATACAAAGACACAATGAGCTTTAAAGGAGAGAATGTTAAAAACTTGAACGCTGCTATTGGTACAGATAGCTTCGTACATACCATGTACAAATGGGTGGGCCAATAAGAATGATCCGAGTCGTTCAATCGTTTTAGAATAATATTTCAAGGGGCCATGCGTGGAATCAGCTTCATCAGACGTGCGTAAGTGATTGATCCAAAAACCCCATGTTTCATTCAAACGATTTTGAAACAAGAGATTTTTTGATCAACCACTTAAACATGTCAGATAAAGCTAATTTCTCGCGGGGCCTCTCAGAAAATTATTTTAAGATGATTAAACGGCTCAGATCATTTATGTAGGTTTCACAAGTGGATCCTCGAGACCCATCTGTATATGGTCTGTAAAAGGGTATTTGTACCCATTAATTTGCCGTAAAAGCTTAAAGTCAAATTCTACATTTAAAGGACTGTACTGGAGATATTGAAAAAGCCTACGAAAAGAAGGTATAGACCCTATGGCAAGGACTCCGGACAATTTTTAGTACGTAGAACTTGCCAATTGCTTGGCCCTATGCACCGTCCAATGGGCTACGTTTATCAAAACCCAAAATAAAATTAAGGGTGAAAAGAGTGTCGAGGAAAAATGACTGGAAGGCATGTACAGACAGCCAACTCACCCACTCTGCGTATACAAGAGAGAAATGCTTTTAAACAGGTATGTTTATGTTATGTTTTGGTAAAAACTTGTCACTGATCATTCTGTTTGGTTTACTGTTATGGTTGAAATGGAAGTAGTTAGTTATCTTGTAAATGTGTCCAACTCCGGGGGTTGGGCTGACATGTTCAATGCTTGGTACTCAGGATTTGCTCTTTTTAAGTTCAGAAATCACTCAGAGGCTTAGAGCTTCTCCAACCCAAGTCTCCGTTTTGGAGACCCAAAGTATACTTTTCTACTGATTAAGAAACAAGTTTGGAGATTATACTATTCACATCAATTCCATTCCAAAATCTCCATCTTTATCTCCAAAAATTTCCCACTCTTTCGTCAAAACTTATTGTGTACGACACTTTAAAAAACTATAAAGAATGATGTGTTCTAATTTATTCGAATATATTCAAAACAAGTTTAATTTTAAAGGTATCGTCTGTATATTTTCAACGGTACGAATTTTAAGAATATTGGATCTGTAATATGAAAGTTATCCATATTTTACATAAATGTAATGAAAAGTGCAAGGGATATATAGATGGTATGCGAATTTGATATCAAAAGATAAAATGGGTGAATGGGATTTTAGAGAAGATGAATAGTAAAAAAATAGAAATGGGATGGTGTTTAGGTTACCAATTGTTCCGAAAGCTTAAGCTCTTAGGAAAACAGCCTAACAATGTATATCAAGCTATCTAAAACACCCTCCCTCACGTGCAATCCTATCTTGCTCGTGGAGATGCAAATTTTCATAGATAGAGCGAAAGAGAATATGAAGGGAAGAAACATAATGCAAACAGAGAGATTGAACCCTGGACCTCTTGCGACCTGAGCTTTGATACCATGTTTAAGTTACCAATTGTCGTAAAAGCTTAAGCTCTTAGGAAATGAGCCCGACAAGGTATATCAAGCTATCTAACATATAGATCTGAATGAGGTCTCCATTTTGGAGCTCCATTGGAGCTCCAAAATGGAGCCTAGTTGGAATCCATTTGATCTCAATATCTCTAAAATATTGGAATATGGAGTTCGGTTGGAGATGCTCTTAGATACTATATAGTCGCCTTTTCCCAACGGATTATTGACTTCCCCGGCATAAGAAGTACAAATACGGACACGACACAAAGGCAGACGCATGGAGAATTTAGGACACAGACATGTTGTGGACATTTTAGCATTAGAGAGGCATATTAATGAATTTATACAAAAGAAAAAAACATAATTTCCATCAAAGAAGATAAAACCCACAAAAAGTATTACCATTATGACAATACAAATCAACGGTCACTGTGTAGGAATTCATGAACAAACCATCAAGTGAATTTTAACTGTGAAATTTAACTCTGGCCAAGTTTTAAAACGTTACATTTTTACCTCCAAATGTGTCTTTCACATGTCCCCTACTTGTCCTACCGTGCCCACAACTTTTCCTTGTAAAACAAATGTCAATATAAAGTTTAGATGCGTATTTAGGTGTGTTTAATGTGTCCGGAGTGTCGTGCCGTGTCCGTCTCCGATGCATGTCTGACATGGATACATTAGGCCATTACACATGTCCGTTGCTTCTTAGGCTCTGGCTTTAATCTGCCCTGCTAGTAGACAGTAGGATTAGTCTGTGATTAGTCTACAACTACGTGCCTGTAAGCTGACCTTGACACCTGAGCTATGAACAGAAAATTAAAATGGTAAATCTATCTAATGAATCTTTTTTGTGTTGTAAACTAGGATTTTCTTTTCCTTTTTGACATATGCCAATAAATCAACATTTTGGAAAGTAACTGTAGAGTTAGTTATTTGATGGGATTGCTATGAAAGTGTGACATTTTCTTATGGGCCACTATTACGCTTCAACAGGTCTGTTATTCACACTATTAGATGCCCCATTAAAGTCTCTATGCCAACCAGATGATAAATGTTTTTTGATGGCCATACGTACATGTATTAGTGTTGGTTGGAGAAGAATTGCTGGTGTGGAAGTGGTGGTTTTAGCTTCCATGAATGGATCCCAATGTCAAGAACTGATGTTAAATGAGGAGTCAGCACACACGACTTCCATTTTGCAGAGAATGTACAATGGCCAAGAACCAAAAAATTGGAGAATGATCCCTGGATTACTCTAGTTTGGCAATAAGGAAATACATTCTCTTAGAAGAGGACGAATAGTTTACTTCAGAACAATATATTAATGGCCTAGGACCCGCCATGGGTCTTGGTTTTATGTTGCTTTGCTGCTCCATATGTAGTAATGAGAATTTGAGAATTGCAAATTCTGCAAATAGAAGTAGATTTACGTACTTGAGTTCTTAGGTTTGAAGTTATCCGCGATTCACTTTGTTCCCTCTCAACTTGGCTTCTGTGAAATGTGGTGGTGTCCTCCATGAAGTAACAATTTGTCTTTTTGTTGATTTTGATCCAGTTGTCAATCGGATCTGCAACTGAAAATATGCAGAAATCACCAATTTTTTCATGATAATCCCACTCGTAATTCCATTTGTAATGTTTTTTGCTCGCTCTTTCTCTCCCTTTCTCTGTTTGCAAGCACTTGTGCACACTGTGTTGCTCCGTGCAAGCACTCCTAAAACTGGCATAGGTGTGACATCAGATCACGTAGGACCAAAATAAACCCTACCGTAGCAGCAATAAAGCTAGTTTATACATGTATCACACGTGCTTGCAAATCTCCATGGCGTGCTTACCTGCCAGTTCTATTTTATTTATCTGGTAACCTTACTTTTATAGTCCTTGTTTTTATTCATGTATGTTTTCCTTCATTTTGTCTATTCCAAGTTGATCGCCTTTTTTTTGGAAGTTTCCAGTTCCCTTGTCTGATGGACCTTCTAAATTTCTTGTTTTTATGGTGTTCATTGAGGTTTAATTGAATTATTCCTTGTGGAAAAATATAAATACAGGTAAAGAGAAGTGATTTTCCTCATTTGGAGATTTTGCATCAGCTCCATAATTCCTCAGACGTTTTCTTTTTTTTCTTTAGAACTTGAACATGGGAAGTAGTGAAGGCATGACTGCTCCAAAACCTGAAATAGATCCACCTAAACAGGTTAGGTGTCACTTGATATTTCTATTTGGAGTATATGAACTCCGATATCACCCACGATACTTTTCCCCATCTTTTTAAATATAGCACATATGTTACGATGGTAACAAAGGCAACGGTACAACGTATGCATAATTTCACCTCATACATACTACACATGTGTGCGAATGAGGGATGGTTCTGTTGTATTGTTTCTCTGGCTGCATAACTCAGGTGGCATTGGCACAAACGAACAAACATCCACTTGTATCCCAACAGGGCAACTAGCCAGTTTATGTATTTCTTCAGAACCATCCAACATCTGTACTAGGCACGTGTGTGTGAATGAGTATTGTTCCTCTGGTTGGTTAACTCTTGGTTTTAGGATCTGAAATTGGTGTATCCATTGACATTGGCAGGAACAATCTAGCATCTATATCTATCCCAACTGGGCAACTAGCCAGGTTATTCCCGGAACCATCTTCCTACATTACATGACAATTATCTCAGTTGGACCTTTTGATGTTCAGATTATGTTGTCTGCGAAACGTCACTTTTAGCAATTTGACTATCTGATTCGCTTTCAGGATTATGTACCTGGTGTCCCCATATCGCCATCGTATCCGGACTCTGCTATCATGGCTGATCACGTTCCTCATCATCATGCATGGGCCCAACCCCAAGTAATGCTGCTTAGCTTTGTTCAATGGTTACCATCTTCCAATGGAAATTCTGTGTGCCAAAGTAGCAGCCCTGTTCGAATATACGATGAAATTAATACTGTTTAAAATACACTCCCTGCAGCCTGTCAAGCCACCTTACGAGGTGCCTTACACGACAATCTTCTCTCCCGGAGTTGTTTACGCTCATCCTGCAGTTCCTCTTGTAAGTCATGGTTTCCACACTTCCAACTTTTCTTAATGTAGATTTTATATCACAAAGACTTTGAGAGTACCTTGTCTAGAGAAAAAGAAACTTACAAATTTCAAAATTCTTGATTTCATCTAATGGCTTCAACGAAATGTTATATTGTTATATTTATATCATTGCATGTCTCAAAATGTATGCTAGGAGAAAACTTACTGTACAGAACTCCATCCTTTTCCTCCAGCTGAGGTTGAATGCAATTCTTCCAGTCAATTCTTCCAAACGTGCAGCAGTTTGCACTACAATTTGAAGTCTTATCATGGTGACTGTCATGCAGGTTGATCCTACGAGTAAACAACTGTTTTTGTCAGACAGCATGGACCAAGGCATAGCAAAGATGTTGGATAGATTGGATAGAGTTGATATGCAAATAGTCAACGACACTACTGATGTTAATGGTGAAGGTTCCATCAATGGGGCATCTCAGAGGTCTGTTTAACCGAATTTTTTCTTTTGCATAGTTAGATTCTTCCTGGGAGCAAACTAGGAAAGCAAGGTAAGTTAGTCCAGAGTGCTCTTTGTGTGCGAGTTAAACACATCCTTCATTTTATGTTGTGACTCGGTATATTGTTACATGAATACAACTTCAATTATTGCTATTGCTGTAACAAATTCTTCTGGATCAAATAATCATGTGCAGTGCAGAAGGCGGTATTGATGCTTGTAGTAACAGAAGTGATAGTCACACAGAAGTAAGGATTATATCTTGTTGTACACGTTTTTTTTGTCTTTAAGCTTCATTTGATAGGAGGGAGAAATGCTAAAGTAAAGCATCAACATTAAATGCTAAAATAAGTAACACCAGCTAAGCCAAACCAACAGACTAAAAGAACTCATGCTTTCCTCCCTTAATGGAGACATATTCTTTGTTTTGAAGGAAAGGGGAAGTAAAAGTGGAGATGGAGAAAATCCCTCCAAGCCTACCATTTTCAAAATCCCAAAAAATAATGAAAGGAAAGCAAAGGATGAGGCTTTTCTTTTTTTCATTTTCCACTTCCAACATACATGCAAGGGTGGAAAGCTAACAAAGCGAAAACCGTAGCCTACCCCTTCTCTTCTGGCTCAACTAGACAAATGGAGAAACGACAGTAGTCCGTCGTCCCTAGCATTTTCCAACCCTCCACCATGCAAGTTCCTTCCAGTTATATCCCTCCTACCAAATGATGCTTCAACATGTTTTATGGCACTATAAGAAATTAATGTTTTCTAATTTTGGAACACAGCAAAGTCAGGGCAAGAGCACTTCAATGGGAAAGCAAAACACTGGTATGACCAAGTCCTTGATGGAATTTATCCTGAGAATAATGCAAGAAGCGTTTAAAGGAGATGGTGCCTTTTATGGCCAGTCTTCTGGATTGGATAGCTTTAGCTTATGTTCCCTTTATCTGAGCGTTGGCAGTCTGGCTCAGTGCATCTTTTGTTTTTTGTTTTTCCTTTCAAAGAATATAACTATTAAGTAGGCTTTGTATACTCTCCAAGATAGTCAAAAAACTGTCTTATTGTACTTCTGAACTTGTTGTCTGCTAAATTATTTCTAAACAGACTATGATGTTGAAGACCATACCGAAGCCAACTCTACAGTTGAAGGGGATGCCAACGTGGCTTCGATAGACTTAACAGAGATTACTGTGTCTCCTGAAAATGTTGCAGAAAAGCCAGTGGACACTTCTAATGGGAAATCAGAGACCGGCGTGACTCGTTCTGCTTCTTGTGCTGCTACAGGGTTGCCTACTTGCCTTTTAAAGTATCTTTACAAGTAGGATAAGGATTTCACTTCATCTTTGGTTGGTACTGCTTGTCATGATTTTTAGTTTTTCTAATGTATTTCCAGCTGCCTTTACTTCAAATAATTCTACACTGCATGGATTACATAACTCGCGATGACAAAATTACAAATTTTGAATTAGTAATAAACTAAATTAGCTTAGACATTGCCAATATTTAGGACCTTGCTTGGTAATTCGTTTATTAAATCCCGTCTTGTTGAACTTTTGAATAATTACTTGAGTAATTCACTTTGAGTCCCCGAATTTCTGTACAGAGGACCGTTGGTAGTGAGTAGCAATGGTGGAGTACTATTTTCATGCTGTTGTTTGCTTTGCGTATCTGTTTCTTCAGGAGCAGCAGCTGAAACGAGAGAAGAGGAAACAGTCTAACAGAGAATCTGCTCGGAGGTCTAGGTTAAAGAAGCAGGCACGTTGAGTTGCTATTTCTTCAATTCTTTCAGTAGAATTCACCTTTGTAAATCGGTTTCGATTGACTTTATTATTCTATCAATGTGTTTCTTTCCCCTGCTTCAAGGCTGAAGTTGAGGAATTGATGAAGTGATATGAAACTGCGAAAGTGGAGAACATATCCCTCAAATCCATTATAAGTCAACTAACAAAAGAATTAGAGAAACTGAAGGATGAAAATGTTGCATTGATGGTACTCCATATCGCCATAGAATTTTCTTTCTTTCTTTGTTGGAGGCTTGTATTTGTTTCACTTTCTTGTCTGTTTTTTTCCCCCTCTGAAACGCTTCATGACCTGCACTGGATCTTATGTCAGTTTAATCTCGCAGGAGAAGTTGGACGGCACCCAGGTTACCCATCCTAGAGAAATGGTTTTGGATGAGATCAGACCAGACTCATCAACTCAGACTAATTGTAGGGACGATGGCTTCATGCTAAACAACTCGGTCTCTTTGTCAAGGGAATCAATGAAAAAGAATGTCAGACCCTTGCAAATAATGATTCAGAGAGGACGCTACACAAATCTGAATCAAGGTTGGATGCTGTTGCAGTGTTGCCACATGCTGATAATCTGATCTGCAAGTACACATTTTCTTCACTTGTGTAGTTTTTTTGGGGTTGTCTCTAGGTTTTAACTAATCATTTTGATGTTAGTAGTAGGAATTTTAGCAAATTTAGCAGTTCCAACGTGTTTCATTAGCCTGGCAATACTGCACCAGCACCCGATAAAGGTCAAAAGAGACGGGGCCAAAATTTTGTTGACTTTCATCTTCTGTGGGCTTCATGAACGGTAAATCCACTTATTGGTACTGGTTCTTGCCACTGCAATTCTTAGGAATGTGCATCTTAGTTTCCTACCAGCAGGTGAAACTTGGAAAGTTTTGAACTGTCTTCTGCCAGAGGTTATATTCCATGTAACACGAATACGGACATGGATACGGTGAGGGACATAGATATGGGACAGAGTTATTCTCCAAATATGGGGAGACAGGATACATTTTTTTAAGGGTCTTGTTAACCTCCATCAAATATGTGGAGGATAATAGGTACATAAAGGCAAATGAGTTCGGATTTTGATACATATTTTTCGAATAACAATACACTTTCCCGGATATTAATACATTTTTCTCGAATATTGATATACTTTTTACACATTATTCTCCACCTATTGGGTGGAGGTTAGCTTGTCGCATTTTCTCGGAGTGTCTTGACACGGATAAGCTCAGTGATTCATAGCCATAGGTTATATTATATTTTTTATCGTTGATTTCACAAGATTGTTGTTTTATTTGTCTACGGTTTTGATTATATGTATGGGAAAAGATATTTTTCAGATATTAAATCTTAAAATCTCTATTTTACTTTCATACTCTTAAAAAAAAAATTGATTTATGTGACTTTTATCAACATATAAAGGGCAATGTTTTAAGTTTACTAGTGTATGCCCGTGCCAGTGCTTGACGGCACGGCTTGAGCAATCGATGCACGTGCCCATTCTTTACGGTTCTTCGAATTTCAGAGAGGGGGAAAGAGGAGGTAACGAGAGAGAATGTGGTCTGAATTTCAAAAATGGGAGAGAGAGAGAGAGAGAGAGAGAGAGAGAGAGAGAGAGAGAGAGAGAGAGAGAGAGAGAGAGAGAGTGTGTGGGATTTAAAATTTTTGGTGTGGTGGGCCAATGGAGGAAAATGGTAGAAAGAAAGAGAGAGGAATAAAATGTAATATGATAATTGAGAGCTTTGTACTGTAGTATAAATATAGATGTTAAATAATTACAAAAACAAAAAAATAGCATAGACAATAAACTAAAAATTTCAATTCTCTATTTTCCATTGAAAAATGCTAAAATAATCAAAGACATAACGCCTTGTTCGGATCGGTTTCCAAACCCAGTTTTGGAAAACCCTTTTTGAAAAAAGACTTCAAAGGAGTATAGGAGATAAAATTGGCTGTTAGCAAAAGAAAACAGGAGTACTTTGGTTCCGGTGAACCAGGGTATAACCGTCGGTCAACATAGTAAAAACACGTCACAAAAAATTTACTACTACTAACAGGGATTTTTAAAATCAAATTCCATCGAGTGGGGCCCACCATTTAACCGGATAGACCAATCGCGTTCGAGCATTCTCTGAGATCAGACTTGCGCCTGTTTCTAATTCCTTCTCTTTCTCTCTCTATATAATTCAATTCCGAAATCCCCGTGCAATTTCTCCGTTCTCACAGCCTGATAAAGCAGAGGAGGAGAGATCTCTGAGGTACGTTTCCTCCACAATCTCTCTCTCTCATCATCATCGTTTCATCATATATGTAGCCGATCATCTATGTTTCTCTCTCTGTATATGCACAGATTCGGGGTATATCGAATTGATTTGTTCTCTTTATTTTTTGGAAGCTAGGGTTTCGTCATGGCTTCGAAGCGGATCTTGAAAGAGCTCAAGGATCTCCAGAAAGATCCTCCTACCTCTTGTAGTGCTGGTTCGATTTCTTCAATTTTAGATCTCGATATTCTGATCTTGTTCATCTAAGCGTTTTTATTTGCTCGATTGTGTTTTTTCTGGCAGTCTTAGGTAATTCATGATTTATTGTTTTTTGGGGAAGATGTAAAGTTTTGATGTTGATAAACGTAGTGATTTTTTATTTGAATTGTGTAGGGAAGGACACGAACCTCTCGTATATTTTGGGAGTTCAGGTCCAGTTGTGTTAAATTAAGTTCATTTTTCATTGCTTGCTTCTGGTAACTTTAATTGCACCACGCAAAAAACAAAGGTTACTCGAGGATGGTTATGACTTTGGACATTTTATGCCATCCGAGTATCCAATTGTTGCCCCAAAGCTTTAAGGCACATGTAATATTTGCTTTGGAGTAGGATTTTTATGACAGAGAGATCTGCAGACGGAGGCTGAGTTGAGTGTTAGAGAATTCATGTAGCGTACGGTGAATTGTTCTTCCTCTCCTTATGAACTTAGGCACTCCGCTAACCCACAAATTCTGTGTTTTGTGTTGTTGTTGTGTGATTGTTTTGTCTTTCTGTATTATTTGTCTTGATTGAATTGTCTTGTTCTTCCATGATAACTGAGCTATATTAATTGGAATTCGTATGGCGTTTTTTTTAGTTTATTCCCTCTACTGTTGGTCATACAAGGTTCGTGCTTTAGATTGATACTTGTTTTTTCTTTGTGAGAAACATTTATTCAGTTGTCTCATAGAAAACAAAGAGTTTCATCATGCTTAACATAGCATTCAGAGCAGATTTTGATCTACTCATTTGATCTTCAAACTTGTTTACTTGAAGTTTGAGAGATGTGGTAGCTGTTCAATGAAGGTCTTCACTTATAGCTTATCCCTATGATGTGTTCTACTTGTATGTCCCATATTCCTGTGCCATAATATACGATAAGAAAAACAATTGTTGAATAATTTCTTTTGGCTTTATTCCTTTCAGATGAAAACAATACGTTTTAGAAATTTTGTCTTCTTATTCTATGGTGTAAGCATTCAGCATTTTCCCGTTATGGAGAATCAATGTGTAGACAATGGGTAAGAGCATTGTTGGATAGATCCTGGCAATTGGTTTTTACTATTTACACAGTTGTATTCCTGTTTGCAAAGTTTCTACCTTCTTTGAGCAAGTGATATATTCAATAATCATTGGGAAACATTCTTGAAGGCATACAATGCATGCTGATGCTTTCTAAGTTTTAGTGTGTCAATGGTACTTGACATGGTATGCAAATGGGTGACATTGCACTTTTGTAGAATGGCTAAATGACGTGTAGTTGTGTATTATACGGCTATTGAACATGAGCCAGTTTCGTAAGTTGTGCATAATACGCAGATGCTTGACTGATAAATCTTTGAAACGTTTGGATATGCTTCTACATAGTGTTTGTGTCGATCTAGATTGTCGGTTCAGTGATGTATTCAAGCTGTTTACTTTTGCTCTTGTACTTGTTTTGGCAGGCCCAGTTGCTGAAGATATGTTTCATTGGCAAGCAACAATTATGGGTCCTCCTGACAGTCCCTATGCCGGTGGAGTGTTTCTAGTCACCATCCATTTCCCTCCAGATTATCCATTTAAGCCACCTAAGGTATTGCATTCAAATATGGTTTGTTGTAAAAATGAGTGAAAAGTTTCTATTCTTCTGTTATACTTCTGTTTGAGGTGTTACTTGGAATCTTTTTGGACTTTTTTGTTCTTTGCTTTTACCATTATCAATGGGAAACAGTTACATGGGCTGTGCTGCGCTACTTTGTACTAAATTGTGTGGTAATAGGCATGCTTGACTTTGTGGTATTTGATTACTAATATTTTTCTTTTCCTTTCCAATGTATGGACATTATGGTAGGGTAAAGGTTATTTCTTTACAGGTTAAAGGTTAGTCCGTGTAAATAAAGTTGTGCAGCATATTCATTTTCTCTTATGTTCAATATGTTTTGGTACAAAATATCCGAATTTATAGTGTTGATTATTTGCCATGGTCTTAGTCTTCTCCAGTTCTCCTATTATCGTAAAAAGGTTTTTCGATACATTGAGTCTCTTTGGATGTTCTTTGCTCTAGAATGATTAAATCATAAGAAAATAAAAGCAAATGCTATGAACACGTATGATAAGATACTGTTAAAGCATCCAACTCAAAACCAATTGACAATGAGTGGAGAGGCCGCCTTGGCTCAATGGGTCATATACTAGTTTGGAAGGTTATAATTAAAGAATGTGGGACAAGCTCTAACACACCCCCGCACGTGCGGCCCCTGACCCGCACGTCGAGAGGTAAAAAGCTGATCCAAAACATAGGGATCCCAACGAGATAAGCACTGAATGCACAAATAGCGGTGCAATGATTCAAGATAGTTTTTTTTTTTTCAAAAGCTCCTAAACCCGCCCAGGCTCATATACTAGTTTTGGAGGTTATAATTAACCAATGTTGGACAATCTCTATCAGGTACCATTGTCTGGCACATTGCATCTTTGTTTCTACGTCTTTTACTTCCTTTCTCCCAGTGCAAACTAGTTTGCTGGTTGTGTAGAGTATTTAGGGTTTAGAGTTCGCCGGACAACCACGTATGAAGCCCACAAGTTGGCATATGGATGGTTATGATTCAGGGAGATCATTGGTGGTGTTTTTTTGGAAAAAAGTTAATGAGAAACATTTTTTGACGTGGTAATGGTTTTCATCTCTTAAGAAATGAATTTAAAATAATCAAGATGAGTAGTGCCTTGTTAGTAGTTTTGGCTGTTTTGGCTTGTTACTGTCCATGATCAAAGTGCAATTTGGTGCTGTGCCCTTGGGGTCTGTTTGATTATCCCGTCTTATTCTCTTGTTTTGGGTATGACTATTTTGAGTCTATTGGTCTGAGAATCACAGCGAACATAAGCAAATAAGCCAATAAGACGTGCAAACCAAACCACCCATGTGGTGGATGTTATGGTGTCAGCAGCATCACCATGGTAAAGCTTAGCTATTGAAGGATTTATTTGCGTGTAATGGGCATCTAGCGATATCGTTGCTGCACATAAAATAGAGCACGGCAAAAGACCTTCGTAAATGCAATTGTGACGTGAGCTTGACAAAAAGTCAAATCTGAATGGGGAGATCACGTTAAGTTATTTTTAGTCAAGCACTTGATCCCATAAGGTTTTGTGATCCCATGATGTTTTGTGCCATATCTGTTTAGTTGGGCTTGCATTCTTCATTTAGTTAGATGTATCCTGCAGTTATTTTTGATGGATGGATGTTTTCTGTTGAAAATTGTTGGTTGCAATTTCCTTTAGTATTTGTTTTAAGTCTAGCTAGAACATGCATCTTTTGATCTTTTGCTAGCTTTTATTGCAATTATGTTGTTTTTGGTATTAAATGTTATATCAAGCCTCGTACCAACTATATGTGCACGAGTGTTCGAGTGCCAGCTCAACACAGATAAAAAGTGCTTAAAACTGGAGCATTAAAAAACCAGAATGTGTATAGCTTTGAAAGATACAGAAGCAGGTGTCTGATGAGGATGAAATCAATGGAGACCTTTTACATGAACAGTAAGAGCTGAGACAGCTTAGATTGTAACTGACTATTTGTTAATGTTCTCATTTTGAACCCTGCAAATTGCAACTGCAGTGGGTTAAAATCACGTAAAGAGTGCAGTATTGGAGTCCTCATGTGATTCGAAACAATAATGGCATCGTAAGGTGTTGCCGATCTTGGTCCAAACAAGAATGATGTAAACGTCAGATGATTCTCATTGGCCTGGGTATAAGTTTTGGAGAGCAAGTATTATTCCTCCAATGAGTATACGAACTCGTAAATCGGTTAGATATTTAGCTTCTTGTTTACCCTCTTTTCTGATAAATTGAAGAATGGAATGAAGTTACTCTACGACGGCTATGCTGGGATTAGCTATTGTAATTTGGCATTACACGAGTCTTCTAAATTCCCTTGGCTAAGAATTTTGGGCTCCCATTAAATTCTAACTTGAAAATTTTCTGGTGATTACTTATCTTCTGCATTCTGTTTAACTTAGGTTTCCTGTTTTGTCACCCAAACACTTTTTGGAGTTTTTTTTTTGTTTGGAAATTTTGTTACTCTGTACTCTGTTTAAGTTCACTGTTCAATCGAGGTGAGCAAATATGAAATTTGATTGCACTTAGATTTATAGGCAAACTGCTGTTGTCAGTGGTCCAAACGTATGCAGGAAAGAAGATTCAGTTAGAAGGTGGATGCCCACGCCTGTTTAGGACTCTAGGACTATGGGCCTTTCCGGAGCCTACTATTTTTTGCATTTTTCATTTTTGGATTGTGAATTGTAGATTTTTGAATTATGGTTGAAATAGATTATTAATCTGTGGAGTTTGGGAGATGTGTGGAGAAAAGATTTTACAACAGAGTTGTGTTTGAGAGTAATCATCAAAATAGATTATGGTGAGGTTTTTTACCCCAAATGCAAAATGAGAATGCAAAAGTACCTCCAGGGCTCATTATCAAATTGTGCCTCCATTGTGTGATTTAGAGAATTAATTATGCCAAAATGCATAAAAGTAATGGAGCTCCCAAACAGTTAAAATGGAAAACTGCAAAATCCAAAATGGATAATGCAGCTCCCAAATGCCCTCTATATATGAAATATGATGTGTACACTTTCCATTCTTTATTGCCCCAATTTGGCTGCATCGTAAACTTATCCATGTTTTGGTGCCATAAACTTCTGGTGGCTGTGCCACATGTTTTGCATGCGTCTTTTCATACTATCTCAAGCAGTAATACCATGCTCTTTGGTGAGAATATTTTACTAAAACCCAGTGTCATGTTTGTTAGTATGGGTTTTGGCACTGTTTTGATCTTCCCTGATGCATGCTTAACTTCATGCACGTTGTTTCGTGTTTCCTGATTTTCTGAGAAGTGCGAGACTGAGTTTACCTGAACTTTTTCTTAGCAAGTTGGATGAGTTGCTTTATATTATTTGGATTGTTTCTGCAGGTTGCATTCAAGACGAAGGTGTTTCACCCTAACATCAACAGCAATGGAAGTATTTGTCTTGATATTTTAAAGGAACAGTGGAGCCCTGCCCTTACCATTTCCAAGGTTTTCACTCTCATACTTTCAACATGTACTTATGAGATTTGAAGTCTTGGCTTAAGAGTTTTTCTGCGTTTATCATGCTAAGCTGGTGACTGTAAGATACCCCTTAAAACACCCATATTAATGATAGACCCAAGTAGCATAGACACGGATACATAACATGTTGGCACGTCGATTATTGAAAAATGCGGGACAGCACATGCCTGGGATGCATTAAAAAGTATATTCTCTTAAAAGGAATATAGGCCATGTATCTGCAAATATGATGGAAAACAAAAAAACATAATCCTAAGGCCTTGTTCTCCAATGGATTTTATGAGATAAAATCTAGTTTTGTTTGGAGGTGTGATAAAATCACATTATTTTCCCAATTGATAAAATCTAGGTTTGATAAAGGTGTGTTCCAAATGATTTTATGAGATAACATCTAGTTTTGCTAAAAACAGTTGAGGATCTTAGATTTTATCAAAACCAGATTTTATAAGATAAAATCCATTGGAGAACAAGGCCTAACTAAGTTTACACTCTTTATTATTTCATAAGATAAATATTGTTATAGCATATAACTTAAAAAAGTCAAAGCCAATTAGCAATGAACGAAGAGACCACCGAGATTCATATACTTGTTTTGGAGGTTATAATTAACCAATGCGAGACAAACTCTAACATTCTCCCGCATGTGTAACCCATGACCCGTACGTGGAGATGTAACCAATGATCCATATCACGGAATCATAATGAAACGAAGGGCACTTGAGTAGTCGAGGCACATACAATGGCGCAATCAATCAAGAGAATCTTTGTCCAAAAGCCTCTAAAACCCTAGCTCCGATACCATGTTAATTAAATCATCGAACTCAATACCAATTGGCAGTGAGTGGAGATGCTGCTAGGCTCATACTAGTTTGGATGGTTCTGTTTAACCAATGAGGGGCAAACTCTAACACAGATCAAGGTAATATTCATGTTACATGTAACAATTGGATTCTTAAAATTGCAGAGCAGCCGTAGAACATTGTTACATTTGTGGGTGATGAATTCATCTTATAAATGTTTGAAAGCGTGTTCAAAGTGCATAAGTTGTGATCCAGAGACTGCAAAACATTCTAACAATGCAGAGATTCATTATCTAGGACTTGTTGAAGCATCACTGAAGTTGCGTATATTGGTAGAGCTAAGTACTTAAATCTGGATACCTGGATTCTCTTCATGTGATGATAAAAGCGCATTGGCAGCTTAGGATTAGTATTAAAACAACAAATAACAAGCATGGGCCAGATCCTGCAGATCGAGTAGAACTAGCCTGGGGAATTTGGTGGATCTCTTCAATAATGTTACCTTTCTTTGCGGTTTCTGATGTGTTAAAACTGGACTAAATGACCTGTGCTTTCAGGTATTGCTCTCCATTTGCTCTCTGTTAACTGATCCGAATCCTGATGACCCTTTGGTGCCTGAGATCGCTCACATGTACAAGACAGACCGGAGCAAGTACGAGACCACTGCCAGGAGCTGGACCCAGAAGTATGCCATGGGTTAAAAAGTGCTGCAATGTGTGAGAAGAGGGCTCCTTTACCATGTGACTTTTCTTTTATCTATATATATGTGATTCTAGTGTGCTGTCTGTTGTAAGATGGACAAAAAAGGGTAAAGGCGTGACGACCGCTCTCTGTGAAAACACATCTCCTGTGTTTGATTTGTTTGTATGGGAATTTTCCTTTTAAACTATATGAAATCTGTTTCCAAACATTAGAACTCCTAGGTCCTTGGTGGCGGGTATCGCTTAAAATTCAATTGTCGCGAAGTGATGTCGCCTTCATTGAGATTTACCATTTATCAACTGGAAATAGTTGCCTCGTTGCAGTAGGGCTTTTTGGCACGTTTATATTCTACTATTGCTTCATGTATCATTGTGTACATGATTAGTCCTAGGGCTGAGCACCAACACATTCAACCCGCCTGACAGACTGTCCCATTAGCTCGCGGTCGGTTTGGCCGACACTTCGGTCGGATAGTGGGTCTCCACTCTTGAAAATCTCAGGTTTCGGGTAGCGGGTTTAGAAACATAGATCATCACATATGATAATTTGATTGTTGCCTCCATTTCAGATACTGATTTAGGAACGAGGAAAGAAAGTGGTCGAAAGCAAGTGTTGGGGTTTCAAATCATATGGAAAGTCACGATTCAGCCTAAAATTTGACTCTTTACTACCAGAATGAAAGAAGAGCACCCGAACGTACTCCGTCGTCACCCGAAGCGCCAACTGATCTTCTCTTCCTACCAGGCACACTCACTCAAACACACCTACGAGTACGCGCTGGCTTACCGAAGTGACCAAAGACCGACATAGACCAGCAGAAAATAGGTGCCTTAGTCAACAGTAGTCCGACCGCTTCGATGGGTTCGCGACGGAGTGGGCTTTCTTCATAGATGGGTGGTGCGATAGTGGTGTTTACAGAGTTCTAGCCTCCCTTTCTTCCTCCTTCACTGGCTCTTGGCCGATTCTATCAGTGCTTCGGCTGTGTCTGTGGATTCACCGGTTGTGGGCTTAACGGCTAGGTGTTTGTTTCACTGGGCCTCCTCCCCTCTTCCGTCTGGTGGTTTTGATTCACCGCTGGTTCTCATTATTGGGTGTGACCAGTCTCCGAGCCTAACATGGTGGCAGAGACTGTTGATGGTGGTCGTGGGTGGTGTTTTCAGGTCGTCGGGTGTTGGGTGGCGGCTAAGGTTTCTTTGTTCATGGTTTGGGCCGCTTTTTTTGGGCTTCATTGATGAATTTGGTATTATACAAGGAGCCTCAAAATTAAAGTTTGTATCCGGCCTCATTTTACCCGGCTTTAAGCTATTTCAGCTGTTCGTAGGTCTTGGAGTTTTGAAGTTCTCTTTGAGGTTTAGTAATAATGTGTCTTGTTGATACTAACAATTTCTAAAGCATCACCATCAAATATTTTTTTTTGAACTGCCCATCCATTTGCTGGATTGTTTTTTAAATCCCTTCGTCTATTTAGTACTATCAAACGTTACACACAGGAATCTTGTAACCTAGAAATTTGGTTTGCAAGCTGAAAAGAGTTACCTTTTGACATTAAATTTTAAAACAAAGGAAAAAATCGATTAAAACAAAAAGAATTCAACAAAACCAACTTTTAAGTTGTCCCAAATAGATCCATAAAAAATTTAAATGACTTTCTTGTTTGAACGTTATTGTCACTAACTAGGTCAACTTGATATATTCATCTACTATCCAATGTACGGGAATTTCAATTAAAAAAAAAAAGTAAACAAAATTTCAATTGAAGGAGGATCAGATGCCTTACCACGCATTTTCTTTTATTGTTAGGATACAAAAACCGCCAGTTATGCAAAATTGTTAGACTGGTCCATAAGATCTGAACCAAGAAAAATGCGAGAAATAGCATTTTTATAATGGGAAGAATTAACCACACTAGAAAACTAGTTCGTACAAATAGTAATTTGTTTCGCCTTGTCCTTTAGATAGCTGTTGAGGGGCGGCGGGGGTGACAGGGGGAACTCCACACTCAGATCTCTACCTCTCTCAAAATTAAATGACTTTCTTGTTTGAAGGTAATTGTCACTAGCTTGGTCAACTTGATATATTCATCTAAATATCCATCGTACAACCTCTCTATACAGCCTTTTAAGAGAGAGAGAGAGAGAGAGAGAGAGAGAGAGAGAGAGATGGGATGGGATGGCCCAACCCAACACCACTGATAACTCGCCCACCCAATTTTTTAGGGGTAGATGATCCATTGACTATTGGGCCCGAGCACGACTCGATGATACTAGGCCGAGCCCAGGGGATTTATGCAGGGTCTGGGCTACAGGAAGTTGATTTCTTCTTAAATTGGAACTTTGTCTTCACGAGTGACAAGTACAATGGTAGCACTCTTAGCGTTTTGGGCCGAGATCCGGTATTGCAAACGTACCGGGAATTGTCCGTCGTTGGATGGTCCGGTGATTTTCGGCTAGCACGAGGAATCACCACGGCACAAACGTATTCTGTCAATTTCACCTCCCTTAATGCTGTCCTTGAGTTTCATGTTATCGGCATTCACTATTGAAATTATTGTTGTTTCAAAACACGAGTAAACCTTCAACTGCAACAATTCTCTTGTTATGTACTCATTTGGATCTACTGTGATGCAGGAGCAAATAATGAAAACGGTTGAATCGAAGAGTCTTCTTTTATGTCTTTTAATTATTAGTTCAAATATTTATTTATACAGTTTTAGTGTCATTTTAGTCGTTCGGAAAATCATTGAGTTGTTCAAAGAGTTTATCTAGTTTTTAGTAGTCAAAGTCTTAGGCCTTATCATCTTGAAAATGTAAGTTCTTTTTACCTATGCTTGGAGGGTGGTTCCAATTCCAAGTGACCTATAAATTATGTTGCTATGAATGAATTAGAGAGAGATTTAGTGGTTTGAGTTAGCCTTTGGCTTGTGAGAAGTTTATCTTTTTGTATTCATTTCTGTATCTCTTAGGAGGATTCCTTAGAGTGGTGAGCGATTCTACGCTCAGTATCCCTCTTTAAATCCTCGGGTGGTATCAATCTGTATCTCGTTGTCAATCTATAAAATTCAGTATCAAATTGAGAAGTCCTTGTGAATTCATATATACACTACTAGAATAATTGATAAAGATCACACTAAGAAAATTTGAAAGATTACGGTTTTGATGAAACCGTGATAAAGAAATGTAAAGCGAGTTTTTAATGTCACTTTGCTAATAAAACCATAGTGGTTAATAATAATTATCACAGGTTTAAAAGAACTGTGATTGTAATTGCTTAATTTAATCACATTTTTCTATAAGTGCGATAAAATGCGTTTATTTTTACCACGCTTTGTTACAAGTGTGATAAAATATATTTATTTCACCACGCTTTGTTACAACTGTGATAAAAAATCACATTTTTTCCAACCGTGATAAAACGTGTTTCACATATTTTAACCACACTTTGATGACAATTGTGATAAAATGTGTTAATTTTCACGACGCTTTGTTACAAACTATGATAAAATGTGTTTCTTTTAACCGCGCTTTGTTACAACCGTGATTAAAAAAAAAAAACCTTTTTTATCATAGTTTTTCCGACCTTGATAAAACGTGTTTGCATATTTTAACCACGTACACTTCGATTACAAGTGTGATGGACTAGTAAGTACTTTATTGTTTATTTTAGATTTTTTAATTTTGTGGCTTACGCATCACTTTTGGCGACGAAATAAATGTTTGTCGCCTTACGCAATGCGTTTGGCGACCAAATAATGAGCTGTCGGAAATGTTTAGCGCCAAAAGATTATCCGGCGTGAAATAATTGACGCCAAGTAAAAATCTAGCATAAACATAATTGCGACAAAAAATGTTAGTCGCCAAAGAGAAAACATGTCACTAATTAATTTTTTGTTAGTGTATCCGTCTACCAAATTACTAGTAGTTGCCAAAGATTAGTCTACGGCGACCAAATTTACGTCGTCGATTGTATAATTTCTATAAATTAAATTAAAATAAAATAATATGATATGTTATAATATAATGCAATATATATTTTATGTAAAATACATTACATATTTGTTGTAATGTAAAAGAGAATAAATGAAAAGATGATACATATACATATTTTTTTGGAAATGTGACATAAAGACTTGGGTAGCTTAGTGGTTGGGTGTTAGGATAAGAATCGGGAGGTTGGGGGTTAAATTCTTGGCAAATGCATGTTAGGATCAGAATTGGGAGGTTGTGGAGATGATACCATAGAATTGGGAGGTTGTGAAGATGTGCCATGTTGTGGCACATCACATTAATTACATATAACATGTTTTTATGTCCAAACGGTGATGATATAGTTGATCTAATCACGGTTTTATGTCCAAACTGTGGTGGAATAGTTGATTTAATCATGGTTTTATGAGCAACTAATCACGGTTTTATGTACAACCCGTGATGGAATAGTTGATTTAATCACGGTTTTATGAGCCAACTGTGATCTTAAAACTAATTTGATCACAGTTTTATGTTCAAACAGTGGTAATATTGTTGATTTATCTACACGTGATTTAATATTGTTGATTTAATCACGTTTTTTCGTACTACCCGTGATTGTATCTCATTTATTTTCACGCATTATAGATTTCAATATCGGTTTAGATATACTTTTAAGAATGATTAAAAACTATGATCGAATCAACTTGACTTATACTAACGGCTCCATCAACAACGGTTTTAAAACCGTGATTAAACTATGACAATCACGGATAAAATCCGTGATCTTTTACGTTTATTGAAATAGTGATATGAAAGAATCGATTGTATGGAAGTTGCGATACATCCTTGATGAGTCGATTTCGGGCATGGTCAATCTAGATCACATGCAAGGGAAAGTTAGACACCGGTGTGGTGTCAACTAACACCCCTCCAATACGTAAGTCAGAATAGTTGTGGAGAAAATAGAGGAAAACTCAAGCATATTAGGGTGTTAGAGTTGTGAGTATACCTTTCCCCGTTGCATTGAGATTGATTATATAGGCAATTTTGAAGGTAGAGCCGTAGAGTCCTGATAGGAGTGGATTTTGGATAGGAGGATGTTGATAAGGTTGGCACCAGTCGCGTGCAGCACAATTAGCTAATGGAAGCAATGACAGCTAAAATGACAATCAAATTATACGGAAATATTCTCTACCTTATAATTGGATTGTTTATCCTCCTTCATCACTTCTTTCAATTCTTTGTAAAGATATTTCTTTGTAAGCCTTTTAAGGCATTTTTGCAGATAAAAAAAAAATTTATACAGAAATATCGTAGAAGCTTGGATGAATTATGAAAATTGTTGCTTTTTCGCCTGAGAAAACAACCCTTGATTTTGGTTTTCGTTAAAAAAAAAAAGTTCCAATTACAAATAATCACATGCAAAATACATTGAAGATTGAAGATAGTTATCCTTAAACAACTATGGGGCAGAAACAGAAAGACTCAAATTTTATGCATAACAAAATAAGAAATGATTTCAATCTTGCACGGAGGGATTGATAAAAACCGGATTGCAACCGTGGGCTAGTTCTTGTTTTGAACTATGAAGACTTCGATTTACAAAAAATAATTTGAAGGCATGGATGGTCGGCAGTAGGGCTGCAAACGAGCCGAATCGAGCTGAGCTTTAGAGTGTTCAGGTTTGTTCATTAAGTTTCTAAACGAACTTGAGCCGAGCTCGAACTCTACAAAAATTTGACGAGCCGAGCTCGAGCCGAACTTCCCTAGGTTTGAGTTGAACTCGAACTTGTTCACGAGCCTTAAAAAGTCAAAAATATTAAATATTTATGCTCTTATACAGGTCTAGAACTACTAATAAAATTTTTATTTTGTACATCAATAACTTCACACCTATACAAAATTATAAAAACATATCAAAATGTAAGTATGTAGTACTTTTAAAGGTTTATACATGTACACGTTATAAAATTTTCATTATATACATGTAAAACTTTATACATATTAAAGGTTATATGTGAAAATTTATGAGATATATACATACACTCCGGATTTGCAAGCCTAACCGAGAAGAATACTATCAGGTTCAGGTTTGACTCATTTAATAATCGAGCCTAAAACTGAGTTCAGGTTCGGTTTGTTTAGTCCCCGAACCGAACTCGAATGAACTTTTACCAAGTCGAGCCTTGAACAGTTTACAAACGGCTCGATTCATTTGCAACCCTAGTTGGCAGAAAAGAAGAAAAATAAAGAGTCAAACAACTAATTTCTAAGTATCAATTGCGTAACAATTTACACCTCTCTTGCTCAAACATTATTTTCACTTGGTCAGCTGATGCAAATGTACAAAGTACCAACTGTGCTTATAAACCTCTCTATACTAAACTGCCCAGAGAGAGAGAGAGAGAGAGAGAGAGAGAGAGAGAGAGAGAGAGAGAGAGAGAGAGATGGGAGGTCTTGCTACAATTCTATTGCTCGTCTTAGTTGCCATACAATTTTTGTTGCCCATAGAGAAAATCCTTCCACATGTCACCCCCCAAGTCTAGCTAGTAAGGAATGGAGTTTTTTTTTTTTTGGTTTGCCTAGAGAGAAAATCGATCCTTCTCCTAATCACTTCAGGACAAATTGTGAAGAGTGAATATCCCTCTCTCAACCTGATTGTGAAGGACGAAGATTTCTGTCTGAGACTCTGTAGGGGGAGCGGCTCAATGTTTCGGAAATAATGTATCTATGTTTCCAAATTCCCAAGCTAATTGACCTTTCGTTTCAAAATGTTTGTTCGGTCCTCAAGCAAAGACTTGAAAATAATTTCAAAATTTCCAAGAATTTTTATTTTTATAATTTACACTATATATCAATGATTTTCTTTTAAGATATATAATAGGTTTGAAATAAATAAAAAATGTCTTATATTTAAGTTCTCGTTTTGCCAACCGGACAAATTTATTGGGACGGAGTTAGTAGATTGTTTAACTGTGTTTGTTTTATGTTCACGGATGATTAAACCATGAAAATGTGTATTTTTTTTTTTTTGGATCATTGCAAGTTCACTTTACAACACTGCATTTTTTTTAATACTGAGGATATGGTATTTCTTGGTGCCACCTTCGAATATATTTCTTGGTTCCGGCCCCTGGCCATAGCCATGCCGATGGCTCATGGTATCGATGAATCGCCTCGAGCCGTGGACAAGTGGTTCAAAAATCAAGACTCAAAACCTGAAGAGGCCCTCCCAAACAGCTGAAATTTGCATTTTCCTTGAACTCCCCTGTGTTGATGCTTGCTCTGGCTACACTTTTCTGGTTTGGCATGTTGGGTGCAATAGGTGAAGAATGCCGAAAAGTCCAAAGTAAAAGCAACACATATAATTGTTGCTTTGTAGGTAGTAGTAAAAGTTATCTGTCTGTTACCTGTAAAATAATAAAAGATACGCTTGCATTTTCTGTTTGTAAAAAGTTGATGTAAAATAAAGTATCCTTGTCGGAAGCAATTGAGAGATGAGATGTACTTGTCTACTAAAGGTGTGTGTGGTGAAGGGTATTTGTATGTGATATGGCTTAACTGACCACCATGCCAGCTAAGCCTAAAGAAGCTCAGCTCAGAGCAGAGAGCTCATTTAAAATGTGGAACTTAGCCATAGCCCATAAGTGACAGAGAAGGAGCAGGATCCAGTGGGCACTAGAGTAGCCCGGGGATACAAGAGCTCAGCTCGGTGATAGGGGAAGGGCGAGCTCAGCTCTTACTCGATGTCCCTAACAAAGACAGTAACCCCAAGGGGTTTAGCAACCCTAAATAGACTCAAACTCTCGATCAACGAAGTCAAGATAAGCCCAAGAAGGCCGGTTGGTTATCCGTAAGACTCCTGAGTATGCTAGAAAGTCCCTATTCCTTATAGGAATAGGGAACTTGATATACCAAAATATACTTGATACATGCGTAACTTCATGGACATTGTTTCGTGTTTCTTGATTTTCTGAGAAGTGCGAGACTGAGTTTACCTGAACTTTTTCTTAGCAAGTTGGATGAGTTGATTTATAGTATTTGGATGGTTTCTGCAGGTTGCATTCAAGACGAAGGTGTTTCACCCTAATATCAACAGCAATGGAAGTATGTGTCTTGATATTTTAAAGGAACAGTGGAGCCCTGCCCTCACCATTTCCAAGGTTTTCACGCTCATACTTTCAACATGTACTTATGAGATTTGAAGTCTTGGCTTAAGAGTTTTTCTGCATTTATCATGCTAAGCTGGTGACTGTCAGATACCCCTTAAAACACCCATATTCATGATAGACCCATGTAGCATGGACACTGATACGTAACATGACACGTTGATTATTGAAAATGCGGGACAACACATGCCTGGGATGCATTAAAAAGTATATTCTCTTAAAAGGAATATAGGCCATGTATCTGCAAATATAATGGAAAACAACAAACATAATCCTAACTAAGTTTACACTCTTTATTATTTCTTAAGATAAATATTGTTAAAGCATATAACTTAAAAAAGTCAAAACCAATTAGCAATGAAGGAAGAGACCACCGAGGTTCATATACTTGTTTTGGAGGTTATAATTAACCAAGATGTCAAGTCCTATTCGTTATCCAAAGAAAACTACAATGGATTGTTCGGATTTACATGGGGCTCGGATTCGTGCATTTTTGCAATGGACAGCTGGATCCCCACAACACACAGTGTTGTGCACCATGCGCACAACAGGGACCCTTGATAATGGTTACCACACAGTGCTTGGGAATTTGGTGGATCTCTTCAATAATGGTTACCTTTCTTTGCGGTTTCTGATGTGTGAACTGGACTAAATGGCGTGTATTTTCTTTCAAGTGTTGCTCTCCATCTGCCATCTTTTAACGGATCCAAATCCTGATGACCCTTTGGTGCCTGAGATCGCTCACATGTACAAGACAGACCGGAGCAAGTACGAGCCCACTGCCAGGAGCTGGACCCAGAAGTATGCCATGGGTTAAAAAGTGTTGTAATGTGTGAGAAGAGGGTTCCTTTACCATGTGACTTTCCTTTTATCTATATATTGTGATTCTAGTGTGCTGTCTGTTGTAAGAAGGACAAAAAAGGGTAAATGGCTGATGACTAACCTCTATGAAAACACTGTTGTGACAGGCCACGAAGTAAGAGAAAACAAACCAACAAGCGAAAATCAAGGACACAAAGATTTACGTGGTTTCCCCCAAAAGCACGAAGCTCTGGAGGTACATCCACGGGCGAAGAGTGATAGAGGATTCACTATGAACATGAGAGAATACAAAGAGCCGGCTATACCCGTAACTCCAATTGAAACACCCAAAATATATCTAGAGACAAAGTCTCAAGAACACGAAAGAGACAAGCAAAAAACCCTAATATCCAATCCCAATAGTTAAAAGACTATCAATGGAACAACCAAGAAACCCTAACATACTATAGGGAACCCCATGGGGGCTCCCACAAAGGGATTCACTCAAGAAGTCCGAAGTCCTAGGAGGCCACAAGGCTCCTATTTATAAGAAAGTACAGAAAATTAGGTTAAAACCCTCAAAAATGCGCAATACCCGTCCAAAACCGTACAAGACTCGGACAAACCCGCCCGGGCGGAAACGACTATCTGCCAAACCCGCCCGGGCGATTTTTCCAGCAAACCACCCGAAATCCTGACAGCATGCGGAGCGCGACGAAATTGTTCCCTTCTTCCAAAAACATCTTTAATTCAAGGCACAATTCCAACAATTCTCCACCTTGACTTGAATTCCATTGAACTCAACACCATAGAGCAATCCTCTTGCAACACCACTCTTCTCCAAACACCCTTCGCGGGGCAGCCCCCAACGGGGCAATCACCAATGGCAAGAACGAACAAGGCTCAAGCACAACTGTTTGACCTTGCAAACGCGACTCAGAAAACCTAGCCGCACATGCCTCCAAACTGAGCCTCCGTCTTCAACCAGACACCACCCACCCGATACATCCCTCAAAGATGTAAATGAAGATCCGCTCAAGCTCCACCTGAAGCTAAACACTGAACTCCACCACAGAGTTAATGGCCCAAACAAGCAACCGCCTTCAAACGGGCACCTCCCACCCAACGCATCCATTACCGATGCAACAGAAGACTTGTTCAAACTCCCCACGGAGTTAATATGCAAAACCCGCATACACTGAATAGTTAAAACCGAATTATGGACCCAAATCTCCACGGCGACACCCAACATGAAGCACCCTAAACGGCCTCCGTAACGGTATCCAAAAGGAGCATAACCAAAATAATCCGATTTAACTCTTTAAAATAGTCTTAATGGGCATACCTCCTTCATACGAATCGCATAAAGGCGCTGCTTCAAATCCAAAATTCTTCCCAACTCAAAGCACATCATCCGCTCTTCCTCCAACAACTTGAATAATCCTTGTTGAACAAGCAAAACATGCAACTCCGCAAGAGTTTTGAATGCCGGTACTTCCGCCTTGATTTTTCCTTAAGCAGGTGAGGAACTTTCTGATTTCCCTCAACTCTATCCCTCCTTAGCCAATCTTCTTGCTTGTCTAGTCCTTTGAAGCTTCCTTTTCTAGGGATTCGACAAAACAATCTTTGGCCATAAGAGTTTTGAATGCTTGACTTTGAATTACTAGTAAAAAGTAGGAGGTAAAAGGGGTTTTATCGCCCTGGGACTCATTCTTTGGGTGTTTTGATCTTTAGGTTCTCCAATTCTCTCTACACTTCGGCCATGGCAAGCCGAATGTGTGTAAAGACTGAAGAACCTTTTCTTCTGCCATGTATGTTGGCTGGAGAAAATCTTCTCTTTGTTTCTTGACCACAATACTTTAAGTCTAGCATTCTTCTTGGGCATTCATTCCCAAGTTCGATGTAATTTTGAGTCTTCTTATAAGGGAAACATCTCCTGCTATAAATAGCTTCCAGATCTCACCAAACCTCATATCTCCTAAGGAGGTCAGAATCCTCAATAACTTCTTTTGAAGGAGATCCGAATGGACAAGGAGAAACCAAGGATCCTTGGGCCTTAGTAGACTACACCTTCACAAATGCCCTGCATACGTAGGGCTTTCTGCTGAATATCTCCTGAAAGCACAACTTTAATCTCCTGGGGAACTCATATCTCCTGTCAATAGCATCCGGATAAAAGCTCCTGGAGGCTGACATTCCATACCTCCTAAGAACAGATCTAAACTAGTCTTTAACAAATTCCATGACGAGCTCTTTGAATGTGAGAACAGAAAATTGTTGTTGCTGAGGGAGTGGCCCTTGGGCCATTAACTGGTATCTTCTATCACCTAGGAGATCTTCCATATCTGAAGATAAAGTCCACCTTTTATCTCTTCATGTTACAGAGGTTTTTGTGCTCCTGCCATTCTTCCAAAGAGGTAAATATGTAGGAGAAACGAATTACCCTAGCCCCTTGCTCAACAGAAGATGAAACAAATAAAGGGCTCTGTTATCTCCTGAACTCTTAGTCATGGCCGTTACAAGATCTCCTGCCAATTTTTGTTGGCTTTGATCTTGTTCAGCCTAAGGTGAAGAGGAAATTTGGTCTGCACATTCCTGTACCTCTTAAAGTTGTGTTGTTAATAGAAGAAACTTGAAAACTCCTCTGGAAGGCTTTGAATGGTGTTGCAAACCGTCTATTTTATTTTCCTCTAGTAGTGAACCACTATTTTCTGGAAATAGAACCAGTATCTTCTGGAAATAGCCTTCACTTAAAGCTCTACGTTTTTTTCCTGATCCGCTTGTTGAGAAGAAGACTTGGTCGTTGTCGATAATTATGGCTCATAGGTCGTTTAAGCGACAACAATAGGACAAAATTCTCCTTTATGCCCCCTAATTCTCCTTGAGGAGAATTGAATAGGAGTTTGGTACTTCTCCAGATTCCCAAGCAAATAAATCCTCTATATTCACGAATGAGATTTATGTAAGCAACTTTCACCATATCAGGCAGTCATTTACTCACATAAATGGGTTTTGGATGATCTTCTGAACCCAAATTTATCTCCTCCAGAGGATCTTGAAAATTAACTTTGCTAGAAGGGCCTCCAAATCTTCTGGCTGGATGACATCATTAGGAGGTGTATTACCCAAATTTATCTCCTCCAAAAAGTAATTCGGCCAAAAGGCCGAATTATCTTCTGCGTCCAAGGAGATATGCAATCTTTACGCTGCTAGATATGCAAATAATCTCCTGAAGGAGATTGTTAAGAGGAAGGTTCGAATTGCTCCATGCTCCATGAGGTTGACCATGGCGAGGAGGAGAAGGTCTTTGGTCAAGACCAGCACCATTCTTCTACTCTTTCGGCTTACTCCAAAGCAAAAACTCATACCGGCTTAAGTTGCTGCTCCTTAGGAGATATTCTCGAGTCAAGATGCACCTGAAATCTCCTGAGGTTTGAACGTGAGCGGCGCAATAGTAGAACCCACACCTCCTAGAGGTTCAGGAGATGTTGTCTGATCATGGCCAGCATCTCCTGCATGGCCTTCAGCAGCTCTCCTGAGGAGATTCTTTGATCTCCTGAAGAAGGTATTGTTGAAAAGCAAACTCGGATCTCTTCATGCTCCTGGAGAATGACCGTTATGAGGGACAGAAGATCATTGGTCAGACCAGTTCTCTCCCTTGCCTCGTTCAGCTAGGTCGGAGCAAATCTTCTGCCGACTCAAGTTGCTACCCCCTAAGAAATAATTGGGAAAATCTCCTGAGGGCTGAACTAGAACGGTTGGTATTTTTGACGGATCGGTGGTTGAAAATCTCATGAAGGGCCAGGAGATATCATATTCTCTCCGATCAGGGCCATTGTCTCCTTGATGGCCTTCGTCACACATTGCTGAGACTATGTGATCTCCTGAAATGGGCCGATAATGGAATTAGGTGGCCCTAAAGACAAACTGGCATTGGATTGGAGAATGATATCCCGCATTCCAACAGCCACCTCCTGGAGATCTTCTAAAGAGGTTGGAGCAGTTTGATTTCTGCAATGCCTTCTCCTCCAAGCGAAATCTGCTTCAGGCGAAGTCTCACCCGTAGCCATATTCTTTGCTCCTCCTTTTTTTAGTACCACATCCTACCATCTTTGTTCACTTTTGTTGCCTTAAAAAGGTGTCCCACCGGGCGTGCCAAAAATGTTGACATGGATTCCTCCAGAGACAGGAGAAATTGCTGGAGCCAACACCAAGTGGTTGTGAGTATGCAAGGGTGTGCCAGGAGATAGAAGATCTCCAATGTAAAGATGGAAAGAACGCCTGAAATCTGTAACCTCTTTCAAGCAACGTGATACTTTTATAAAAGAGGAACTAAAGTACAATGGTTTGAACTGCCTTGAACAAGGACTTCAACAACAAAAGAAAACAAAACCTAAATTACATAGAAGAGAGAGGATGAGAAGGAGATAGAACTCGATCGACTAACTCGATAGCTAGGAGAGAAGAATAACTAATTGTTGCTGTGAGCTTTGGTGCGTGGACCCTTTGCAATGTTGCACAAAGGTTTGTATTTATAGGCATCATTTGCCTATATGGGGTTCAGGAGAATTCAGATCCACTAAGCACATCTTCAACCCACTTTCTTCAGAAATCTTCTCTAAAGCTGCCAAGTGTCCCTTTGACTCAGTCATCCCCATTTATTTGGTGATGAAATTAACTCCTAGGCCGCCAAGTGTCCCACTATTTCTCTAACTAACCACTTTCCACAAAAAGTGGTAACTAACTCCTTGGAGGCTTTTTATCCCACGTGGCAATATCTACCCACCTTCCTTGATTTAAGCTTCATGCATTTGAAGGAATGTCTGATGCTCTCACATATCACCACGTGTCAGGAGATATCCGTACCAGGAGATATCGTCGCCACGTGGTAGAAGATATCTGTACCAGGAGATATCGTCAGATCTTCTGGACGATATCGTCGGATCTCCTAGGAGATATCGTCAAATCTCCTAGGACTTATCATCAGATTTGTCAAAAGATGTACATGATGTCTTGTTACTATTTGGACCAGATCTCCTTAACATTTAGATGAATTTCCTTAAAAGGAGCGGTCCAAATATGGTACAAACAAAATCCAATTACAAAAACTCACATGCAAAATAGATTGAAGATTTAAGATAGTACTCCCTCCGTCCCCTAAAGTTAGACACTTTTGGGAGTGCGTGCCATTTCTAAATTGCCTATATCTTTCAATTCATAATGTTTTATGTGATTTTCAAAACTTTGTTTAAAAGAACTAATTGAAATCTATCGAACGAGATCCATATTGCTTATATAAAACATTACGGATTCAAAAATATAGACAATTTTTAGATAGGGCTGGAATAGTGAAAGTGTCTAACTTTCCGGGACGGAGGGAGTAATCCATAAACAGATAAAAGGCAGAAACAGAAAGACTCAAATTTTATGCATAACAAAATAAGAAGTGATTTCAATCTGCACGAAGGGAACGATAAAAATCGGATCGCAACCGAGGGCTAGTTCTTGTTTTGAACTACGAAGACTTCGATTTACAAAAAATAATTTGAAGGCATAGATGGTCGGCAGAGTGACTTATTTAATGAGTGAAGAGGCCGCCCAGACTTATAAACTAGTTTTTGAGGTGATAATTAACCGATGTGGGACGAATTTCAATACTCCCCCGCACGTGCAACTCCTGATTAGCACATGGAAAGGTCAACAAAGGATCTGGAACATACGGATCACAAGAAACAAAGTGCAACTATGGCACAAACAAAGGGGAAAAGCCTTCGAACACTTAGCTCTGATACAATGTTAAAACATCCAACTCATAACCAATTTGCAATGAGTGGAGAGGCCGCTCAGACTCATATACTAATTTTCGAGGTGATAATTAACCGATGTGGGACAAATTCCAACAAGGAGAAAAGGAAAAAAAAAGAGAGTCAACAACTAATTTCTAAGTATCAATTGCGTAACAATTTACACCTCTCTTGCTTAAACATTATTTTCACTTGGTCAGCTGATGCACATGTACAAACTACCTGTAGACACCCCAATTTTGATAACTTGCACATCCCCGATGATGAAAGAGCACGGAATATACCTTTGGAACGGTCCCTCGGGTCAAAAGAGTAAAAAAAGACAAAATCCCAAAACCGTACGGCTTTCTTCTAAAAACCGCATGGCCCAAAATTCCCTTGACACCGCACGGCTTCCCTTTCTACACCGTGCGGCACCACCTTGCACACTGCACGGTGTCTGTGTCCCATCTCCCTGATTCCCGCGTTCGTTCCAGTAGATCAGAACCGTAGCGTGATACGTTACCCCTACTGTAGCTCATCATTTTGTATGGGAGAGTACGGCACCCATGGCCTATATATACTCACCTCCGTCAAACGATTTCGGGCAGCCTAAAAAACTCACGTACAAGCCGATCAAAAATCCATAGCAAAGTCTCTCACTCTCAAAGCTCTGTTACCATACTTTTCTCCCATAAACCCCATTCAAAGCTCTACAAACCATATAAACTTTGTTCCATACTATCTAGAGTTCCAGAACCTTTTTTTTCTACTAAAACCGATTCCATTTCTTCATCAATTCAGTCTGAGGTATAATTCGTACCCTTGTCAAAGCCGTATTCATGTTCTGAGGGGATTCTTTGTTGCATTCAGAACGGTTCTATACCTATTCTGGATACAACAAAGTGTATCATTCATCAAACAAAATAAGCCGTGAGTTATTTCGACCTCCGGAGCAATGACGGGAACACATTCAATGTGTTTCTCGGCATTCGTTCACTCGAGAGGTACATTCTAAATCTTCCACAAAGGTTTTTGATAAAAAAGAAACGGTTCTTGCATTAAGAAAACCCTCCTTCTTCTTCACTGGCTCAAAAATGATTTTTTGAAAATTTCATCACCAGTGACACCGTGCGGCATCATTGGTCACATCGCGTGGTGTACACCGGCATGCCGTACGGCATTGAAGGAAAAATCCATTTTTGATGCTCTGTTTCCTAAATCTGAGGCTCGGTTTTCAGGAAAACTTATAAATTTCTTATTACACTGACTTCCCTACGCTTTTAATTATTATTATTATGTCCCTCATTCTTAATTATTTATCTTGTTTAATTGCTCATTTGCTTAATTATGTGATTTGTTTTCTACTTTATTTCTTTAAAATATTGTTTCCTTCGTTTATATATTTAATGTTTATGTGAATAAAGTTTGCAATAAAATATTTTCATAAAAATCCCACAAATATTTAGTAAAGACCAGAAAATTCCGGGCACGCGGGGTGCCTTTTTTCAAAGAAAACCTTCCCCGCGGGTAATCTGGCTCCCGAACCCAAATATCTACTTTTCGCAGACCAAACCCTTTTTTAGCGGCACAAGAGTCATATTTATATTTCTAAACGGTTCCTCGGGTACCTAACATTTTCCAAAAATTAAACCCCGGGTGGCGACTCTAAATTTTCTCTTTCCCTTAAATTCGCCCTTTTTCTTTTTCAAAACAAATCGTGTGGGCCCCGACCGTCCACACTACCAACTGTGCTTATAAACCTCTCTATACTAATTAACTGCCCACACACACACACACAGATGGGAGGTCTTGCTATAATTCTATTGCTTGTCTCAGTTGCCATCCATTTTTTGTTGCCCATAGAGAAAATCCTTCCACATGTCACCCCCGAGTCCAGTAAAGAATGGAGTATTTTTTTTGGTTTGCCTAGAGAGAAGATTGATCCTTCTCCTAATCACTTCCAAACGAATTGTGAAGAGTGAATCTCCCTCTCTCAATCTGATTGTGAAGGACGAAGATTTCTGTCTGAGACTCTCTGAAGGGGGAGCGGTTCAATGTTTCCGAATTAATGCCTCTATGTTTAAGAAATAATGTATCTATGTTTCCAAATTCCCAAATCATGCTAATTGACCTTTCGTTTCAAAATGTTTGTTCAGTCCTCAAGCGAAGACTTAAAAATAATTTCAAATTCCAAGAAAATTTGTATTTATTATTATTTTTTATAATTTACACTAGGTATCAATGATTTTCTTTCAAGATATATAATAGGTTTGAAAAAAAAATGTCATATTTAAGTTCTCGTTTTGCCAACTGGACAAATTTATTGGGACGGAGTTAGTAGATTGTTTAACTGTGTTTGTTTTATGTTCACGGAGGATTAAACCATGAAAATGTGTATTATTTTTTTAATACCGAGGATATGGTATTTCTTGGTGCCACCTTCGAATATATTTCCTGGCTTCCTCCCCTGGCCATAGCCATGCCGATGGCTCACGGTATCGATGAATCACCTCAAGCCGTGGCCAAGTGGTTCAAAAGTCAAGACTCACAACCTGAAGAGGCCCTCACGAACAGCTGAAATTTGCATTTTCCTTGAACTCCCCTGTGTTGATACTTGCTCTGGCTATTACGGACCACCCTCGAATGTGTATCTATCCCGATCAACATGACTCACTTAATGTTTCAGATGAATCAGACTGAAGAATGACCCAGGCAGTTTTATCTGCCAGCTGTTACGCTTCTACACTTTTTTGGTTTGGCGTGTTGTGTGTAATAAGTGAGGAATGTCGAAAAGTCAAAAGTAAAAGCAGCACATATAATTGTTGCTTTGTTAGTAGCAGTAAAAGTTATTTGTCTGTTGTGTCAGCTGTAACGTAAAAGATAAGTTTGCATTTTCTATTTGTAAAAAGTTGATGTAAAATAAAGTATCCTTATCGGAAGCAGTTGAGAGATGAGATGTACTAGTCTACTGTAGGTGTGTGTGGTGACGGGTCTTTGTCTGTTATAGGTCCTGACTTATGCTTAAAGGCTCCATGTGCGTTTCACAAAGGATGATTTGTTTTTTCTTTTATAACATATACATTTAGAGATTTTGGGTTGGTTATTTACATCTCTTTTCATCTATTACCTCCAAAATATTGTTGTAATTAATGTGTAGAAATAAGAAAAAAAAATAGTATTTTTTTCTATTTTTAATGTATTTTTTCTTGATTTTTTTGAATTGTTCTGACTTATTTTGCAAATTAATTTATAATAAATAATCCCTTTGGAAAACAAATCTGAATTTTTTTGTGTAGATGGTCAAATATATTATGAAGATGTTCCAATTGGAACTTTGATGAAAAAAAATTTCGTTCTCAAAAAAATGGCTAGTACGCTCCTCGGACGAAAAGACGTCTCTTCCTGCCACTAGGGGAAAAGCTCAAGATGCATATATAAGGGCTGCCCTCTCCCTTTGCACCCGGTATAGACGGTAGGAATCATTTAACTACTTGTGTGCTTGTTTATCTCTTCTCTTAGTTTGGTTTGTAGTTCAAACATGTTAAAAGGGTTATAAACCTTTTCTACTTCCAGGATGAGAAGAGAGTTGGAGGGGGTGCTTGATCGTAACAATATATTTTTGGGCGCGACACTATCAGTTGTTGTCCAATAACTCGAGTGGAAACCCTACTTGTCGAGAGCATAAAAAACAACTCAAATCACATTGTCGAAGAGAACGAAGTGAGTCCCACCCGCCCTTTCGTGGACGAATAATTTTGGGTATGTTATAACCTTATGCATTGAATTGAAGAATGTGTTAATTTAAATTTGGTCAAGGTACTTGCAACATGTTAAGAGAAAAAAGGGTTTGCAAGTTGCATCGTGATAGAACTGTCATTGGAAGCAAGTGTAGAGCTAGAAAACCTACTTGCAGGATTAGGTCTGCTCTCTGGTTGCCAAAGGAAAAAAGGGACTCTAAATTCCATTATTTCAGGGCATAATCGGAGGACATTAGTGTCCCTTCACGGCTACATGCTTCCGTTTAGCCTTTTTCCTATTTTGGGGCATTGCAACAGTTGCATTAATGTCTTGTTGCCCCTATGGCTTTTAAATGTTTTCCTTTATGAGGAATGATAAGAATACAATTTTGAACATAATTGCGTTCAGAACTGTTCAATGTCCACATACATCCAATTGTTCGTGACACAGTTGTGTTCCTAGACTTTTCCTTTCCAAAGTAGACTACCGATATGATAGTTTGGGGAACAACTTTTAGACAACCATAAACTTTCCTCCTAAAAAAAAAAGCACAACCAAAAGCTTGGGAATAGGTATAGCATGAATGAGTATGCAAAGCACTGGCATACATGCACAACAATTGTGCCCTGTTTTTGTTTTTGTTTTCAAAGGGTGTCTTGCTTCCTTTTTGAGTTTTTTTTTATGGGCAAAAAGGTAATAATACAAGATATTAGAAAGAAAAGCATGATTTGGGAGAAGCAAATGAGCAAAAAAGAAAGACAAAGGAATAATTAAAACACCTATATTGTCCAATAATCATCTTTCTCAAATCCATGAACTTTCCATGCTCTAAAACATTTTGGAATTCTTTCAATGAAAAGGCCTTCATATTTTCCAACACAATGCTTCCTTTAATCGAACACTTTCTGTTCAATTCATTGTTTAAAGAAATTGTTGAAAATGAATCGTCATATGCCATCTACTTCACATGAACACAATAAAATTTCTATTTGATTCTAATTCAATTCCATATCTATGGCATCAAGACTATTAATGTTACGTTGTTATTAGTGCACAAAACTTTTACTTGCACCATAATTCAAGAGAGATAATAGATAAGCATTAAACAGATTAACTCACTTTTTATGAAGAGAATGCTTCTCGTGACTTGAACTTGCACGTATAGTTAGAGACGAATAAACTAGACATGGGGGCTTGGCCTCTAAAATGTTTACATTGAGGCACTGATGCAATTCCATGCACATAAAATAAGGGTGAAATGCGGGTCTTTTGATGTTAGTAAAAATGTTTTCCCTTCACATAATAAAGCAAAGGAAGCTTAGGCGTGTCTTGCAGCATAATGATACGGGACACTGTGACCCATGTCCTTTACAATGCCCAACAACATTGCATTAGGAGTTTTTTTTTTCATTTAAATATTTTTGTATCATCTCCAGTCTTGACGGTCCGGTCCGACCTAGGCCATAATGCCCAAATAGAAAAATACAGCACAATACACCTAAACGCCCCCCAAAAAACCCAGCACCCAACACCTACATGCTCCGCCACCACCACTGCTGCACCACGGCCGCTTATAGTGAGACGAACGTTGTCACACCGTCACCGGAATCCCGGGGAACAGGCCCTTGTTGCTGACCCAGAGAACAACTCGACCGCCTCACCATAAAAGGCCAAAAAATAGCCGCACAACAACCACTCTCCATCTCAAACCCCCCCCAACCACCAACCTTGTGCCGCCGCCCACCAACCTCAGCCTGCAAAACCAGAAAACTCCAACCACAACACGAGCACTTAGCCGTTAGGCATTAAAACCGGCGCAACCCAACAACCAACAACCGGTGGCAACATGAAGATGACCCGCCACAAATGTCCTCACCCGACCACCACCAAACCACCCAAAGTTCAACACCCAACTCCAGGCGTTGCACACCACAAGCCGTTAGGCACCTGTTCCATGTATTAGTAGTATTTGTCATTTATTTCCTTATAAAACTATGTTTTATTGTTCAATTCTAAATTCGTTGAGACTCCGTAGCATTCTAAATTTATCCACAACAGCCACAAACTTTAAATCCTCTGACTACTCTTCCCTCTCTCAGTCTCACTCTCATCAAGTTTCCAATAAAAGCCATGACTTCTTAATTTCTTTTGATTTGTACAATAAATTTGTTCCATTCTTTGGACGATTAATCTAAGATTAGGCATTTGATCACGTAATTTATGAGCTGAATCCGCCTACTATAACGTACAATACTTGATTTTTTTTGTGGGACTTATGATTATATGCTTTTGATGAGCTATAGCTCTGTAGGAATCAAAATGGTCTATTATGAAGCAAAAAAATTGTATTAAGTGACTATTATGTAACGGAAATTATTATCATATTGTGGTCGATCATTTGAAAAATATGTTCGAAATTATGATGTGTAGGTGCCCCGGCCTCCTATGTAGAATTTCTAAATCCGTTGTTGCAGTATTACTTTTTGAACCTAAGTTATTCCGAAAACATCAATAAATAGTAGATGAATTTTTGGTTCGATTGATGTTGTCAACGAGGTCTAAAAAGCGAACAGTTTCTATTGAGAAGGGCCCAAAACAAAGCCTAATTTTTGGTTCTGTTAATGCTGTCAACTATGTGTAACTTTTTCCGAACTGATCAAGACTACTAAATGGTCGTTATATAGTGCGTAAACATTTCGTTTGTGTTAGGACCATAGGCCACGGTCTTTCTGTGTTGGCAAATTCCATGACAAAACGCGCATTTATTTGTATCCCCATTTATCGCGTTGTATTTTTTTTTTATATTTATTTTAGAGTGTCTGTATAAGTTATGGAAGGAATTAAATGTGTCTTTGTAACGAGGGACGTGAGTGCGTAGTCAAAATGCACAACAATTTTGAAGGGAACCGACATTTGTGGAAGGATTTACACAGGATTGATTTGGGAACCATTCAATTGGAAAGTTTGGGATTGGAAAGATTTTATATTGAGAAAATCTTCCCAATATGGAAGTTCTCTTGGCATGGCAGTAAAGAAACAAGAAGCTAGAGTTTCCTCGAGAATAAGAAAAGGGGGGGATTTTAAAGGCATGGCAATTTAAGGTATCACCCAAGGTTTGGAAAGTTTGCTTGGCAGTCCTTTATTAATTGGTTATGGCAAGAACAAAAAGATGATCACGCATGAGAAGAGAGGGACGTGGGCTGCGATTTCATCACTGGTGATATTCATATTTATATAGCCATTATTTTTAACGGAAAAATATGAGAGAGCAGCAACACCATTTGTGGTGATTTTCTTGATTGGGTCTTGGAGTACATGAACCATTGAACAACACAATTACTTAGTCCAAGAACTGTTCTTCAATGTTTGATTCAAAATGTTGAGTTGCTCTTCCAGTGGATTTCTGGGAGTATTCGGAAGGCTTGAGTGATTCAAGGCATTTGGCAATCAAACACTTGGTGCGGTGAACGAGAATTCGGCAATCGTCTTTTGGTCAGTCGGTGAGGATTCACGACTGTTTATTAAAGTCGTTTGTAACTGCACAATGTTATTTTTAGTATTTTGATTCATTCCCGTGGTTTTTACCCTCTTTGGGGTTTTCCATGTATATCGCGTGTTCATCGTTTTTTATTCGTTCCTATATTACTTGATTATCGGTTGCTAGCAAAATAGGATTTTTCAGTCTGCACCCGAACTTAAAAGAGTTAATAAATAAACAGTCTTGCCTCTCTACATATTATGAAGAGATTGATTCTCGTGACTTGAACCCGCAGTACAAGTTAAAGAGATGAATTAAAACTTTTCAATGGGCCAGGTGACACTCTCTTGACATTTTCCAGGTACAGCACTGAAACATCTATGCAGTTCTAGTGGGTGAAATACAGCTTAGTTGGTGTATCTTTTATTGATGATGCCCAGAATGGGCGGGGTTGGGCCGGACTTGGAGGGCTAGAGTCCGTGAAGTGGTCCCCGGCCGCCTATGGAGGGTGGAGCTTGGTAGGAAGCCTTCGTCTCTTCGCTTATTTCCTTTCGGACAAATGAGTTGGGCATAGGTCCATAGGATCGAGTCGGGCTATGAAGTGGGCCCCACCCGTGGAGGGCGGAGCCCGGTAGGAAGCCTTGGTGACGTCCGTATATGTTTCTGAATTGAGATAGAAGGTAAATTGAGCTAGACTAGGAAAAATTGTAGTGATCTGACTTGGTTTGCAATGAATTGTTACTTAATTGATAATAAAAAAAAAAACACTCGTCAAAAAATTCCATTCCATTCCAAACATTATAATCACAACGAGCTAACTAACATGTCCATTCTTCCTTAAAACGTTTTCAGTCAATCCAAACCGAGCCTTTTTTTTTTTTCCTTTTCTCCGCAAAGTCAGCAAGTTGTCAACTTAATTGTGATGCTCGTCGACTTAAACCCAGATGAGTTCTAGCACCAAACAAGTTGCAATTTTGAAAACAAAAGCATATTTCGTAGTTCGAAAACCGAAATAACATAACACAAAAAACTACATTGATTAATTTTGTCACGCGAATCTACATTGTACGTCTTTTAATTTGTTTTTAACTATATGCTTTCATGCATGCACTCTGATCAAGTAAGGCCGAAGTCCAAGAAAGGTAAGACCCAAAAACAATTTCTGTTTAATTTTGGTATTTGCAGAATCAAATAGCCTTCAATTCAGTTGGCCCAATTTTTGGATCATACGTACACCCAACAAAAATTTGTTATTTAATGGAAACGACTCGCCTGCCTTTTGACTGGCGAGTGCACCCATTTATGTCGTTAAACTCGATCGGACTCTGTTTCGTTCTCATTTCGATGATCGGTTTTGTTCACGTTGCAAAGATCGCAAATAATCAAGGCAATTTGACACTGAGTAATTTCTTGTTGGAACATTATATTGAAGCAAATGCGCTCTTAATGTTACAATCCAATGTGACTAACCCGATATAAATATGTTCTGATCAGATAGTATTCAGTATCTGATCGACTTAATTGTTGGTGTGACTGTAGTAGTCAACGAGATCTGCAACGTGAGCGAAACCGATCTTGGAAATGAACACGAAACAGGGTCGGAGCTAGATGGACTGCACGGGTGCAGTCCCCACTCAAAAAGCAGACAAGTCGTGCCTTTAAATTTCCAGTGACCGTGGCATAGAAACCGGAAACTATCAAGGCCATCTAGGTCTTCGGGCCAATTGGGTTAATCAAAAACCATAAGAAAATCATCAGCCCCCAGTAACCCCCCACCAAAATTGGAGTTCTTTCATCATTGCTGAGCTATTTCTTGGCCTAAGAGCCAATTCATTTTACTAATGAAAGCTAGTTCCAGTGTGTGTTTTTTAAATTAACTCGGGTGCCCGAGTCAGCTCATACGCATCTCGTTTAATCTTGAAGTTTCAATCCTGCCGGCGGCCACTTGCTGGAGATCCAACCAAAGCTGGAGCAAAGTTCCTTCTGAACTAGTCCCAACAGAAATGATAGCACCGTAAAAAAATTCGAATCTAAAGCCTCAGGATGGAGACGTAACAAAATCTTGTCTATTGGGTTTATGGATTCCTACTTCAAGAGTTGATGCGAACGGTTAGTTGAACTCCGGACTTTGGAGGATAACGAAAGAGCAAGCTCGACCACGTGAGCTATGCCTCCACATCCCGTGTGAGGGGCCTGGTGCGCTGCAAATTGGGCATCATCAATATGATGCGAACGGTTTGTTCAGTTCGTAAAACTGAACAAGTACAACAATTTTAGCACTTATTTTTTGTATTTTCTTATTAAATTTGCGGTATCAGTGGAATGTGGTGGGAGTTGCCCACAACATTCCAAGGCAGTAATGAAAGGAATAAAATTGAAATATATGAACGGTATAAATATTATATTGAAATCCGTCTGGACCAATAATTTGGGACAGAGGCAGCAGTAGTTAACAAGAAAGTGATGAAATTGAAAGATTGCTGTTTTGAACATCTCAACCAAAATGTGTACTTGGTATTATCATTTCGAACTTGAAATACCCATATTTTGTTTGGGAATTCAAAGTGACACAGTTTGTGTACCATTTCCAGCAAACTTAATTAAATTATCATTCCTTATTAGTAGCTTGGTTTCCTTACGTAGGACACATTCTGCCCTGTTTTTAAACTTACAAAAGGGAAGCAACTACAGCCCTTCAAATGAGATTTGTAATGAGGGAAGATGACAGAACGTGTCATATTTGCGTACCGATCCACTTGGCAACATTGAAAACTAGCACTTCTTGCAAGTGGGGGGCCTGCTCTACTCACTGTGCCGGGAAATCGGGTATTGTCCTGAGCTTAAAAATATACTATGATCCATTCACTATGTAGAGTTTGAATGGTTCAGGTAACATTTTTGGACTCGAACGATATTCGATTTTGCCTTCCATTTTAAACACTGGAGTAGGAAGGGGAAATATAGGAGTTAGTAGAAGAATTTTTTTATTAATTTAAACTTCATGTTTTAACGTTGAACCCTGATGGCGTTGCAGGTCTCCCTGCGTTTCTGATCAGTTGTATCATTTAAGTCTACTTGTTCTGGCATTGCACAGTGATTAATAAAATTTCTTTCTATTCTCCAAAAAAAAAAAAAACATGGAACCCGTCCCATGAAAGGAGTTAGATCGTGTCGTCACGTGTTTGATCTTTTGGGTCTGGTCTTTCTTTGTTGCATGTTGTTTGATCCTTTGGGTTGATTGGGTTTGGTCGATGAGCTAAGACTCCGTTGTGATCTAGCCAGAACCCTGCATGTTTTGATCTTCTTCTAAGCAATGTTTTCTTCGGTCTGCGTTTTCCGTGCGTCTCTACGGCCCCATTTAATCTTCCTTTTTCTCTCCCTTCCCCCTTCCCGTCCAATCCAATCCGGTCTGAATTCGATCGGCTCCTTTTTCTGACCTCCCCCTCCCCATCCGGTCGGATTTCCCTTATGCTTTTCCTCTAGCTGTTCTGCTCCCCTTCCCACCCCCTTTTTTCCCCTACCGATCGGATTGGCCTCCCCTCCCTAATATTCCCCTTCCCCATCCGATCCGATTGTCTCACGTTTGAGGTTGCTGTAAAGCTTGGGATGTCTCGGGTTGGCTGTTTATTTATGATCTTTTTTGGCTTTGGGTTTTCTATGGGCTTGATCATCTTTGGTGTCGTGGTCGTTCGTCGTTTTTCTCCTAATACATGCAATGTTGATTTTTTAGCTTGTTTGGCGTTTCCTTTGGTTAATGGGGTTGTTTCGATTATTTGGTTGATGCCGGTTTTTTGGGGTTCGTTGTATGACTGTGTCGTTCAATGTATGACTTGGCACTGGTGTTGGATTGCTCAGGTTGGTCCGGTTGCTTGATGGAATTCAATGGCGGTGGTTTTGAGAAATGGGTGAATGAATAGATATTTTAAGTAGTTTCTATGACGGGTGAATAAACTAAGGACATATCGCCCCCTAACAGCATAATGGCGCATCAGCAGTTTCAATTTCAAGTACAACATTTCTAGTACTTATTTTGAACTTTGAAGTGCATTTCCATATTGTGTTTGCTGTATCAGTTTTGTAAGATACCGAGGATTGTGGTGGGAGTTGCCCACAACATTGCCAAGGCAGCAATGTATGTGCCTTCAAATGGGAAACTCAGTAATCGAGGTACATTGTTCCGAGTCCCACAAAACTGAAAGTAACTAGTTAAATAAGAAAGTGATGAAATTGAAAGATTGATGTTTTGAACATCTCAACAAGCAAACTGTGTACTTGGTTTTTATCATTTCGAACTTGAAATACTCATATTTTGTTCGGGAATTTAAAGTGACACAGTTTGTATATCATTTCCACCAAACTTAAATTATCATTCCTAAGCTTGGTTCCCTTATGTAGGACAAATTCTGCCCTGTTTTTTAACTTACAAAAAGGGAAACCAACTACAGCCCTTTGAATGTCTTTAACGAGGGAAGATGACAGAACGTGCATTATTTGCATACCAATTCAGAACGTGTCATATTTGCGTACCAATTCACTTGGCAACATTGAAAACTAGCAGTTCTTGAAAATGGGGGGCCTGCTGTGCCCGGAAATCGGGTATCATTAGACCAACTAGGAAACATGAATAATAACAGAGAAAATAGGGTAACATAATATTTTCCTAATATTATTCTATTAGTCCTTAGCTTTAAAATACACTATGATCCGTTCACTATGTAGAGCCTGAACGGTTTAGATAAAATTAAATTAAAATTACCGAATGTATTCGAGTCATCTAAAATAAGATCAGATCACCGAGGGATACACAACACGGCTAATTTAACCACTACTCAAAATGTAATGTTCAGTACACTTTCGCACTCTAAAACAAGTTCCTGCAACTGAGTGGGACATTACCCCCAAGTACCCCATGGTAAGTGTACCATTTGATGCCATTTTATAATGCATATCATATGACTTGACATGCTTTATAAGGTCACCCAAATATAACATGCTCGTTCGTCTTGTTCTCCACTTCACCCCTCCCTTGGAGTATTTTTTTTTTATCCAACACTGTATCTTACACCAAACAAATCTAGTGTATGTGGACCCAAATTATAATACTTTCCTTTAATTTCTGTACTGACCTAATTTCCGTAAGTGAATACAGGGGTATAGTGAGCTCATTCGGCCCTCCATTTCAATAATAAAATGGTCGGATTCGAATTTAAACAATGATCGGCTCGAATCATTTGAAGCTCAAATTAAATCTGAGTTATTAATGCCGAGATAGACGATCGGATGAGACTTACTACACACCTTTGTGGTGAATCTCCTCATTACAGGCCCCCTAATTCGCCTGTCTAGCGTTTTATCCGTCACACACTCGTGTACTAAGGTTCCCAGTGGTCTTCAAGGGTGGAACCGTGGAAATAACTAGGGCTGCTCAAAAAAATCGGTGAACCGTGAATCCGGTCCGGACCGAATCAATCCGTGCCTTTTGGATTTTAACCGTGGATTAATGGTTCGGACACGGATTCAAAAAAGAAAAAACCGTGACTCGCGGTCCGGACACAGATTTTGATTTTGAAACCATGGATTAATCGATCCGGACCGTGAGATTTTTATTATATATAATTTTTTTTTTAAATATATATATGTATAGATAAATAATTTTACCACATTTATAATATTGACAATTTGATATTTTGATATGGAAGGTTATAGCCTACTGTGTTGGGAATCCAAAATGAATCTTGGGTATTGTTTTTTGGCTATCTATTTTAATTCCATAATGATCAAGTTTAGATTTGTTCGATTAATTTGTTGGAATGTTTAATAAACTTTCATTATTTTTTTTCAGTGACTGCTCTTTCTATGTTCTTATTGATGTTTTATATTCTCATCTATTAACTGTACTAGTGAAGTGTTTGTTTCAATGTCGAGTTTGGATTTTTAAATGAGTTGATGATTTTTTTTAGAATAAGTTGAAAATCCGTGGACAAATCCGGAACCGATCCGTGACTCGCGGATCGGATTAGAACCGAACCGTGAGACTTTTGGATTGGACACAGATTCTATTTTCTAAAAACCGTGACTCACGGATTAGGATTAGATTCATGCCAATCCGGACCAATCCAGACCGTGAGCACCCCTAGAGAAGGAAACTTGAAAATACTAGTAATCCCAAACAGTAAAAAAAAAGGAAAAATCAAAACGGGAAGGACACGTGTACGGTGAAAAGAGGAGGAGGTAGGAAAAGGGTTTGGGAGGGTTGGATGTGTTGGGCAGTAAAAAGATTGGCACGAGGGTAGGAACACTCAGAAGCAAAAAACACACCTGAAAGGTGTACAAAATGCTTGTTTTTATATTGGCCGCATATTCGAGGTTGCCTGCCTCGTGTTGCCAGCTGTACAAAATTAATCATAATTAAATTATTATTACCTTGCCCTGGATTTCTTATCCATTTAGGTATATGTGTTTTCATTTTTTAATTTTCTATATCTTTCAATTTATAATATTTTTTATAATTTTATTTAATAGTACTTATCGAGAACTAATAAACTAGATGTTGAATATGTACAACATTATACGTTTGAAAATATAAATAATGGAGTTTTTTTAATTCTTATTTCGTGGATTGGACAAACATTTTGAAGGAGGGGTAGTTAGGCCCGGTTCCGCTTAACTTATTTTTGTGACTTTTTGCACTATTTGGATTTTTTCGTTATTCGAGTTTCGGTCATAATTTTATATAGTTTTTATCCTCTCGTCAAGACGAATCACGAAACATATAAAATTTGACGCAAAATTAACAAATGCAAAAAAAAATAAAAAAATGAAGGCGGCAGGAGGCCTTAAATCTCTTTACCACATTACAACGGTTGACCTCAATTAAACGACAAATAACCCTCTTTTGTGATTATCAAAGTTTTAAATGTTCGGTTTAAGTGATAAGTATAAGTGTATTCAGTCAAAGGAGGAGTGACGTGGCCCTTAAGAATTGTTGACCGACTACCTCATTACAATGTGCTGCATCAGATCAGAAATTGTCGGTATTTAATCAAATTTTATGCAGAAAATATTACTATTCGAATATTTGGAGAAAATAGTTATATATTTTAATTTAACTTACACAACACGTTTGGCAGACTACTTTTTAGCTTTTTATTTTTAATTTTTTGACTTTTTGATTTTTTGGATTATGACCAGAATGACTTTTGAATCTGGGATAAGTATTTTGGAGAATTGTGCAGAATGCATTTTATATGCCAAAACCCAGAAGTAGAAATTAAAAAGAAGGGGTCTGCTTCTTTTTGCTTTCTTGTGTCTATCGCCAGAAATGAAGAAACAGTTTTTGGGAGAAACTATTTTCCACTTTGCTGCCAAACGCCCAAAAACTAAAAAAGAGAAAGTAAAAAATAAAAAAATAGGCGCCCAAACGGAGCCTTAATATCTTACTAAGTTCTAGAATTACGTAGCTTTTTTAATTAAAAAAATTATGAATCTGAAAATTGAAATAATTTTTTTGAGAGACCCCAACAGTAAGAATGAACAAATTTTGATCGAATGCAATACTTCTGAACTCAAAATTAGGGGGTGTTCCGTTAAAAAAAACTGGTTTTGTTTTAACTCAAAAAACCATTCTATTCGACTAACAAAAACCTCTTCAAAAAAATTGGTTTTGTTTTAACTCTAAAACCACTCTATTTCACTAAACCTGTTTTTTGGTTTATTCATTTTGTCTTTATTAAAAAAAAATTCGCAAATGTTAGTTTTGAATCAAATTTTTGTGGTTTATTGGTTCCTCTCGACGAAACGAATCTAAAGATTATAAAATCATAGTCAAAAGTAATTTTTTTTTAATAAAGCCAAAAATAAATGGTTTATTGTTTAATTTTGGCTTTATTCAAAAAATAATTAATTTTCACTATAATTTCATAGTTGTTAGATTCGTCTCGTAGAGAATAACCAATAAACCACAAAAAATTGACGCAAAACTAATAAATGCAAAAAAAAATTTGAAAAAAGAAAAAACGAATAAACCAAGAAACCAACATTTTAGTGGAACAAGTTGTAGATTTAAATTACAACTAAAGGTCTAAAAAACTAAAAATCCAAAAAAACCTTTTAGTGGAACCCCTTAGTATTTTTTATGGTCAAAACAAATCATAGCGTTAAACACAAAAAATCAAATATGTTCTTCGTACGTTCGTTGGCCCAAAGCATAGCAGGTTGATAAACGAGCAGAGACGTACGGAACTACATTATGGCTATAGGTAGGGTGCTTACGGTCCGGATCGGTTCGGATTGGCATGAATCCAATCCTAATCCGCGAGTCACGGTTTTTTGAAAATAGAATCCGTGTCCAATCCAAAAGTCTCACGGTTCGGTTCCAATCCGATCCGTGAGTCACGGATCGGTTCCGGATTTATCCACGGATTTTCAACTTATCTAAAAAAAATCATCAATTCATTTAAAAATCCAAACTCAACATTGAAACAAACACTTCACTAACACTTCAAAAAGAGCAGTCACTGGAAAGAAATAATGAAAGTTTATTAAACATTCCAACAAATTAATTGAACAAATCTAAACTTGAACATTATGGAATTAAAATAGATAGCCAAAAAATAATACCGAAGATTCATTTTGAATTCCAAACACAATAGGCTATAACCTTCCATATCAAATTGTCAATATTATAAAGGTGGTAAAATTATTTATCTATACTTATATATTTATTTTAAAAAAATTATATATAATAAAAATCTCACGGTCCGGATCGGTTAATCCACGGTTTCAAAATCAAAATCCGTGTCCGGACCGCGAGTCACGGTTTTTATTTTTTGAATCCGTGTCCGGACCATTAATCCACGGTTAAAATCCAAAATGCACGGATCGATTCGGTCCGAACCGGATTCATGGTTCACCTGTTTTTTTGAGCAGCTCTAGCTATAGGGGCCAGAGCCCCTCCTCGTTCCAAATTTCTATAAATATCTCTTATGTTAATTCTTTTAAGTATTAAGTCTATATATTGTGCCCCCCGCTAAATAAAGAAGAGCAATGTTAGGAACACAATTTTAGAATACAATTCCTGACACAATTGTGTCTAAAGCCGTCCAATACATATGGGCCGCATACATCCAACGATCCCGAATAAATTTGCATCCGGAGTTGTGTTATTAGACTTTTGGAACAACAGGGTTGCATTAAAAAATAACCTCTCGGCTCTCTCGGTCTCTCCCACCTTTGGTATGTTAAGAGCACCTAGACATTGTATTTTGTAGTGGGTACTCTTTAGACATTTAAGTGTTTTAGATTTCTGAGCTTTGCATTTTTAAATTTTATTGTTCATGTAATGGCCCCCTCGTACATAAAATTCTGGTTCCGTCCCTAAATACGAGTCGCATTTTTTTTAATAAATGAACGGCAAATATAATTAAGAAAAACATTCAAGGTATTTCATTTTGATCAATAAGTTATTATACTAGATTTTTGTAGAACTATTCTGCATTTCGAGCTTAAAGAATGCACAATTTGGATCACAAAGAATCTCAATCTAAGGCATTGTTCCCGGTAACTTTTTACACTTTTTGGTTTTTGTATTTCTTTAAGAAAAATTTGCATTTGTTAATTTTGCGTCAAACTTGTTAAGTTCTATGATTCTTCTCTTGTCCAGATATCGGAAAAGTATAAAATTATGACCGAAACTCGAAATACAAAACCCTAAAATGTAAAAAGTGCAACAAGATCAAAAAGTCACACAAATAGTAAATATGTGAAACAAATAAAATGTAAGAAAGTATTTCACTGCTTAATTTAGCACAAAACAATTTCATGGTGATAATAGTTTCTACTAAAGACAATGTAATCCCACTGTAATGAAAAAATGTATATTGTTTTCGCTAAATGTCAAATCAAGTATGCGAGGGAATGAAAATACCGAAAATACAATAATAGAAACTTAGCCTAACTAGTTGACGATCAATCTATTCACTAGTGCTGCTTCTATTGTTAACAATATGCACTTTTCTGCATTTTTTTATATTTTTTATTAGTCATTATTCTCATATGCATCAAAAAATATGATTTAACGGAAACGACACATAGTATTTTTAGTGAAAACTCAATTTTAATCATTGACAATCTCATCTAATTTTAGTCGGTCATTGTATGCAAAAGAATAGGCGTATGAGCAGGCGTATAAGTAGCACCGAATAATTTTCTCATTCATCAGATTTGCGGCGACCCGTCCCAAGAAAATATCTTCCTCTACAATCCCAGCTCTATTCCGGATCCGATAGCCTCTCCGATAATCCTTCCAAATCAGTTACGAGTAAATCCCAAATTCAAAGAAAAATTAGCCAGATAAGAGCAAGCCCAACAAACTCCCTAAATTGGCTCACATCCCTATTTTAGGGAGGCAAACCCCAATATTAGGCTCCAACAAACTCCCTAAACCCCTCCCTAAAATACAAAAATGAATAGTGTCTCCCTAAAAAACCCCCCATTTAGGGAGGCACTATTCACTCCCTACCCATTTTTTTATTCTTTCTCTCTCCTCCCCCCTCTTTGCTGCCTGTTTTTTTTTTTATTCTCTCTCTCTCTTGTCTCTCTCTTACTTTTCCCCTATATATTATAATTTATTAAAAATAGGGAGGGTAATAGGGAGTGTTGATAGAAAAAGTGCCAAGTTATAATAGATATATACATTGTTCACAATTTTTTTTGAGGAGTTATTGTTGGGGTTGCTCTAAATGAGCGTGAACATTATTCTCCGGTCTCGCCAAAAAGTGATGTCACATTTATCAAAAAAATGTATTTGTAAGATTGAAACTTGCACCATTTCAACGAATATGAGGAATGGTAATAATGTTCATCCTCGTTTTGACCGTTAAAAAAAAAATGGGATAAACCATTCTACGGAGAAATTCTTTAGTGCTGAGCAAGGTCCTACGTGGTGCCCGAGCTTAATCAATCCGAATTTTAAAAAGATAAAAAAGGATAGATAAAAGAGTCTAGAGAGTGAGAGAAATTCAAATTATCCAAAATACTTTGAGACGGCCTATATCGCGCTAGGCAACAGGAGGCCGTGCTCACCCGACACCGAAAATTACTCCATTATAAGCAATCGAGACATCCTGCTATTTCCAACTTTTATAAAAACCCAGGAATTTATCACCACTCCACTCTCTAACCGACTCCATCCATCCATCCATCTCTCTCTCTCTCTCTCTCCAAAAAGCCCAATATTTTTAAGTACAGCACCACCAGGAAGACCATTACAGCATCAGTTATTTATTCCCCTGATCCACGGCGGTACACTGTTTCACCGCTTAAAGCAAGTCCTCCCCAGTAAAACTGAAACCCACTGACGAAGTTTCTCCCATTTATCACCCCTTATTCTTCCGGAGAACTTCTCTCTCTCTCTCTCTCTCTCTCTCTCTCTCTCTCTCTACTCTCTCTCTAAAACTCAGTCAAGCGCATGCCTGGTAGTGGTACCCTTCATTTTTGCCATTAAAGTGTATTTCGTGTTTTCCTCTCTCTTCTCCACCTTTGTTTTCTACTCTCCTTTTCTTGTCACTTTCCTCGATATTTCCCGCTCCATTTACTCTGAGCTTTATCACTTTATCTCCCAATTTTTGAATTTCTTCTATAAATGCGAACCTGGTAAACAAACCCACCCTCTGGATATGGACAAAACTACCCTCTGTCCAGTGAAGTACACCGAACACCAAACCCAAACCACAATGCTAACGCCGCCGTCAAAACTGCCGGAGGCAAGTTCCGTCAGACCGAGAGTCGTACGGATAACGGTAACGGACGCCTACGCTACAGATTCGTCCAGCGACGAGGAGGTGGTTGGAGTTTCCCGGCGTCGCAGGGTGAAGAAGTTCGTTAACGAGGTCACTATCGGGCCGTGTGCGGCGGAGAGAGGAAATGGCGGTAAACCGGGGGGGAAAGCGAATCGCCGGCGAAGAGATGCCGGGAAGGTTGGGAATCCGGTGAACCGGTTGAAGATGGCGTCGGGGAGGAAGTTTCGAGGCGTACGGCAACGGCCGTGGGGAAAATGGGCGGCGGAGATCAGAGATCCGACGAGACGCGTACGGCTGTGGCTCGGCACCTACGATACGGCGGAAGAGGCCGCGATTGTGTACGACAACGCCGCCATCCAGTTGCGTGGGGCCGACGCGCTCACGAACTTCGCCACTCCTGTCAACTCCGGTCCGAAGGTTGAACAAATCAAACCGCCGGCGCCGGCTTATTCCGGTTCTAACTCCGGCGAGGAATGTCGGAGCAAATACCTCTCGTCGCCACAATCTGTTTTGCATATACCGACGAGCGAAGAAACCGAATCGTCGTCGCAGAGACAAACGAACAACGCCGTTTCGGAGAATGTCACGTTGTTTTCGGGCGATTTGTTGTTTGAGTACGAGGACCCGATGCCGGATTTATTTGACGGGTCGGGTTTTGGAAATGATGACATTTTCGGCAAAAACTGCGACGAGTTTGGGTTTCTGGACTCGGGTTATGAGTACGGGTTTTCCGATTCGGTTTATGAATTCGAGTTCGGGCAGTCGATATGGCGTAGTAATTCTGCAGAGGATTATATCAAGTTCCAGGATATCGGCGACATATTTGGGTCGGATCCTCTCGTTGCTTTGTGATTGAGATTGAACTACGGGAGCAGGGAGGGAAGGCAATTATCGGCTTTTTGTTTTCATTTATATTTATATTTTTAGGCTATGTTAATGAGTTAAGTTGTGTTTTTTGGTTATTTTTTTTAGATTAAGTTTTGCAGTTAGTAATTAAATTGTAGACGGCTGGAGTGGTGGCATTAAAGGTTGAGCGAATATTATTATTATTATTATCTTTTAAACGCACGTGTTCTTACTTCTTAGGGTGAGTTTGTTAAAAGATTTTAGTAATTCTTTTGCTAAAATCAATCATGATTTTAGCAAATGAGTTCATTAAGTATTAAAATCATGATTGATCCTAGCCAAAATTAACCATGATTTTAGCACCCGGTGAACTCATTTGCTAAAATCATGATTGATTTTAGCAAATGGGTTGCTAGTTGGCAAACCCACCATTAGTCATGGGATTGGAAAAGACTTGAATTAGGTGGAAGAAAGAAATGAAATGAACGGAAATGCAATTTTGGTTTGCTAGCTGGATTTATATACATGTGGGTTGTATGCACTTTGCAGGGCTTGTCATATTGGAAAATGTTCCATTGGCTGTAGAGATTTGCCGAGAAGGGTGCAAACAAGTCGAGCTTTTAGTTGTCGAATTCAACTCGGCAACTAAACGAACTTAAAATTTGAGATCGATCTCGGCTTGGTAAAGAGCCCTTAACGAGCCAAACTCGATTAATTTACTTAACAAGCCTCTTTAAACAAGCAGAGTTTATATAAACGAGCCGGATTTTTTAGTGGGAACCTTTACTTGTTTACTAAACTAGTCTAAATTTGAGCTCGAATTCGGCTTTATTACTAAACGAACCGAGCCGAGCCTTAACGAGCCAAACGACGAGCTACAATTTGGGCTTGCTAGTTGGATATTTGTACATGTGGGTTGTATGCGGGGTTTGGCATATTGGAAAATGTTCCATTGGTTGTAGAGATTAGACAAGAGGGGTGCAACTGGGCCGAGCTTTGTAGTTGTCGAGCTCGGCTCGTTAATTAAACGAGTCTAAAACTGGAACTCAATTTCGGTTCTGCAGTAAACAAGCAACGCCCCTACCAAGCCTAGCCCGATTGATTTACTAAATGAGTCTCTTTAAACGAGTGAAGCTTATATAAACAAATTGAGCTTTTGAATGTTAAACTCTACTCGTTTCTAAACAAGCCTAAAACTCGAGCTTCAACTCTGCTCGATTACTAAATGAGCTGAACTGAGCTGAGTCTTCTTTTAATTTTTATAGCCAGCTGGTGTCTGGGCTAGCATTCGCACATCTCGACTAATCCTGTGAGACCAAGCCACGAACTGCTCAGTTCGTTTGCAGTCTGGGGATTTTTCCGGTAATAAAATTGCAAATTTTCTCTAATTTAGCAATTGACCCTTGAATTGTTGTTTATACGTCCCCGTTAAAGGTATTTATAGTTCCCAACATTTTATTGAACATTTCGAAATAAACAGCATAAATTGCCACTTGGAATTTAGTTTAGGTAGGGTGACAGGTATGTATCACAAAATAACATGATTTGTTGATATAAAGATAGGCACGTATGATTGCATGATCCATAATGAAACAATCATGCCAAATTCTGAAAACATTTCAAGTCTCAGCGGTCTATCATTTTATTTTTGTCCTTGTTTTTATCCCCTTAATAAAAGTAACTTGATAATGTGAAAATGGGACCTGGGTTTCTGTAGCGGGGCAAACGCAATACAATGTTAGAGCATGTATAACAACTAGTGTAAAAATTTGAGCTAAAAATACTCATGAACAGTATATTTTTTCTCTTTATTTATCCACATCTCTTTCAACACTCCAACAATCCTCTTTATTTTTCCTCCCCATTCATACTTAAAATAATTAAATATTACATATCTCAATTAAATATTAATTGATTTGGACACCCTAGGCTATAAAATAGTACAAAAGTACCTTGAAGCCCAAAAGAAATAAATAAAAAACAAGTAGAGGGGGAACAGTCGTTCGGTACTTCTACCAAAGTGCTGTAGCAAATATAGCGCATAGGTATAATACCTTCACCTTTACCGAAGCTGCTGCAGCTCCTTTTCTACACTTTCAACATGTAAAGTACTGAAAACAAGCTTTTACCGAGACTGGTGTTCTTGCTCTTATACGGGACTTTGAAAAAGGGGCCCTGTAGTACCTCTAAAGTACTACACGGTGTAGTTCCTTTCATCCGATCGTTCACTTAGACAACACAACTAGGATTTAATCCAAGCCTCTACAAATTTGAACCACTCATTGTTCAGATTAAATCTAAACCGTGCTCTGTCGAAATAGATGGGTTGGATGGGGGCACTACACCATCCTCTCTTCCTGGGCCTCAACCTGGTTTTTCGAGAGATAACCATTATAAACAGACTCGATAGTTTTTTTAGAGTTTGCGGAGCATTAATAATCACACAAAAATTCATGTTAGTAATCTTGAATCAATTGTGTTTGGTTTGGGTTTTGGTTTTTGTAATGATTAAAGGGAGAAATAGAGATAATAATTAAAAAATAGGTATTAATGATTGAAGAGAGATAGAGAGAAAAATGAAAATAGTATTTAAAAATAGGGGTAATAATTGAATAATAATTAAGAAAACCGATTCTTGAAAACCAAAACGAACAAAGCTAAAAACATGATCAAGTGAGATTTATCTTAAAATTCATTATCCAAATAATACTGACTTTTTCATTTTTGAATAACACACGTTTGACAATGTGGGTATCAATTTGTTGGAAAAACTTGATTTTTAATCAATTTTAATTAATTATTCTAGTGGGTCCCATACGTTCACGTGGACGGACCCACATACCATTGTGTTCGTCTTGGTTAGGAAATTAAGATCGAACACTCGGTTGGCTAAAATCAAGTTAAGGTGAATGAGAAATTGACCTTGAAAGTGCCTACAAGAACCTTGGTAGAAAGGGAAAAAATCTTGTCCCACATTGAAAGTGGAAAACAAGTTGATTGGGTATATATATCCTTAGTTTTTGCATTCGAATTGGGCTGGGCTGGGTCACTAGCCTCTTATCTTTCTACTGAATTTTTGCTAGCCTTTGGGTCATGGAAGTTTTATAGGGGGAGAGGGTGTGGACAAAGTGGTCTTTAACCCCACCCGGGCTGGGCTGGGTCACTAGCCTCTTATCTTTCTACTGAATTTTTGCATTCGAATTGGGCCGGGTCAAATCCGGTCCATAATGTTATCTCCTCTACCGAAATTTTTCCGACAGTCTAACCCAACCCCGGCTGGGCTGGGTCGCTAGCCTCTTATCTTTCTACTGAATTTTTGCATTCGAATTGGGCCCGGTCAAACCCAGTCCATAATGTTATTTCCTCTGCCGAAAATTTTCCAACAGTCGTGTCTTTCCCTTTCCTGTGCGCCTGTTCGTGAACCAGCAACAGTCATGTCCGGTGACTACTCGCTTCCGAACATTCACAACTTTTCGTTTTCGTGCCTCTCTGAGCGGGTGCCTATTTCTCTATAAATAGGACTCTCCTCATTCTCATTCATTTTGCACTTACTGCATAAAAGTTCTGAGAGTTCCTGCGTAGTTTCCTGGTTCAAATACGAATCAGATTGCAGTACTGCTTCCGATTGGTGAAAATCGGGTATTCCTGGGAGGTGAACGTCCGTGGTTTTCCATCAGCACTGTAGTGGAGGGCAAATTCGCTTTAAGGACAGAGTATCATAATACTTGCCTCGATTCGAGTCGTCTTTAACCAGATTCTGGTGTACAGAGTTTGGTCCGGTAAGTTCTCCGTTTCTCCGTTAATTTTTAGTTTGTAATTTCGTGTTTATTTCCTGAATTTCTTTACCGAGTTTCCAACACCATTTTCGATTACCTAATTTTTAATTTTTTACAAAAATAATGTTCTTGACAAACTCTACAAAATAGCAATTGTTTTGGATTGTGATGAATGGTGATCATTTATCAAAGAGGACGACTATATATGGGTATAGAAATCATACGAACAGAATGTGGGCCCACTTCTGAATGCAATACGAAAAGATAGGTCAAATCACTTATGCATATCCAATTTAACTTGTTTTTCAGTAATTTCACTCAAAATTTATTTTAATACTATTAATGAGTGCTTTACAAGCCCGTAGGGCGTTTCCGCTGTACACGAACTCCAAAGTCCTTGAAAATGCATGGACACATATGCTTACCCAAAATACTCAGAGCATCTCCTACCAATCTTTAAATCTTCAAAATGAAGAACGGAAGTGGCATATCAATGAGAGATTTTGTAATTTATACTCACTTTTTCTCAAAAAGTTATACTGTTTAGAGGGACCCATCCTCCTTTTTGGAGAATCGGTTCTTCAAATTTTGTTTTGGTTTCGGTTCTTCAAACCAAAACAAAATTTGAAGAACCGATTCTCCAAAAAGGAGGATGGATCCCTCCAAAAGCACAATCTTTTGAGCAAAAAAGACATAAATTATAAAATCTCCTTTTGATATGTCACTTCCGTTCTTTATTTTGAAGGAAAATCCATGGGTTGGAGATGCTCTCAAACGAGAGCGGGTGATACGGAAGGAAATCTATCGCTCTCGCTCCGCGGTTGGATACAATTTAGCTCCCTTTTGATGAATTTGGCAACAATTGCAAGTGTTACTCCTAGGGACGAAAAGTTGCAAACTGTTACTCCTACATGGTTAAGAGCAATGCATTTCATCTGTGAGGTAGACGTATGAGCAGATTTAATGGCTAAAGTGCCAACAAAAGACTCTTACATAATTAAATAACTCATGCGTGTGGGACAATTTTAGCGCATTTCAACTAATCTTGAGGTCTCATTTCCATCGCAAACTTGCAGGTAGTCCAATTAAAGTCAGAGCAAAGCTTCGTATGGATTGGCTTCAAAGGAGTTGACAGTCAGTGGCGGACGCATGATTGGAATCAGGCAGGGGTCGAATCACGTGTATTTTCATATTCATAAGCAAAATATATTTGGTAAGCATTTATCGCTATTTGCGAGGTCCAAATAAGAAACGATATTGTGTGCACGTGCGTAGCCACCGTTAAATTTTATAAAAACAACCTAAAAATGATTGATAACTTAAAATTTTAGGAGTTTTTACCGTAGACAAATAGAAGTTTCTAAGAAATTTTTTCACTAAAGGGGCTTGCAGGGGCCAATTCCATGAAATTTTCTTAATTAGCCTAAAAAACTAGTATAATCGTGAGGATACTCGGAGTTGTGCAGGAGCCAGGGTCCCCCTTGCACCCCCTTGGTACTGCCCCTATTGACAACGCCTCAGAGGTTCAAAACTTGAGACCTCAAGAGGGAGTAAATCACTATATATCAGGTTTTGACCACTAGGCCAACCCTTTGGAGTCGGCGACACAACACTTGATCGCTTGATTTGGTTTGAACTCTGTTCCTAGCTCTGTTAATCATCAACATGAGCATGTGCATGAACTTGCCCTGTACCTTTCAAGACAGAAGCTCTTCAATGAGTTTCAATTCGAGTTTGGTATTAATCACCTAATCAATCAACATTCGTACCTTTACCTTTGTTTTTAGCTCAATCCTACTCTTTTCTTCAATGAATACAAGAGCAAGCCCAACAAACTCCATAAATTGGCTCTCATCCCTATTTTAGAGAGTCAAACTCCAAAGTTAGGCTCCAAGAGACTCCCTAAATCCCTTCCTAAAATACAAACATGAATAGTACCTCCCTAAAATCCCCCCCATTTAGGGAGGCACTATTCACTCCCTACCCATTTTTTTATTCTTTCTCTCTCCTCCCCCCTCTTTAAACTGGCTGTTTTTCTTTTTTTATTCTCTCTCTTACTTTTCTCCTATATATTATATTTTATTAAAAATAGGGAGGGTAATAGGGAGTGTTATTGGAGTGTTGATAGAAAAAGTGTCAAGTTATAATAGATATATGCACTGTTATTGGAGTGTTATTTGAGTTAATAATAGTATTTTAATAAAAAAATAGGTAAAATAAATAGGTGTTGTTAGAGTATTGAAGGAGATGGGTTAGTTAAATACACTATATATGAGCATTTTTGGCTAAAAATATATCTCAGCTGTTGTTCTTGCTCTTATAGCTCTTGGTGAATGCATATTTATAAGCATGTTGATGAATAATGAAGCTTTTGTTTTATATATACAAATCTTGATGAAATGCCGCGAAGAAAATAGAAATTTCGTTCCTACTCCCCTTTTTTTTATTTTCTTATGACCACACCTTTTTGTTTAGTGTACAGAGGTTCTCCTATTCATTAACACTTATTAGGGCAAGTCCAACAGAGTGAATAAATCCCCTATTCTCTCTATTTTACGCAGTCTCACTCTCAAAATGGGGTACAACAGCCTCCATATATGGGTTAATAAATTACGGCAAAGCACAGTGTCTGACCAAATCAGTCCCCTTTTATGGAGGACTTGTACACTCCCCTTTGCATTTTTTATTGTTTCTTTCCCTCCCTCTCTCCTCTCTCTCTTTATGAAGAAAAAAACAAAGAAAAAGGTGGAGAGAGAATAAAAAAGTGTATTATAATATGTGAGTAGATAAAATAGAGAGTGTTGTTGGAGTGTTGATAGAAAAAATGTCAACCTATAATAAATATGTGTACTGTTCACGAACTTTTTTGAGAAGTTATTGTTGGGGATGCTCTTAGGCGCATCTTGTAACAAAAGAAGGTACATATGGCCGGCTTAGGGGAAGTCCATCAAGACCTTGGACTTGGGCAACAAACCTTTTTTTTTTTTTTTTTTTGTGAACCCAACAAAAAAACTATTTTCAATCTCATTTGCTTATCCCGGACCTAATTTTCCACAAATAAACTTAAATAAGGACCACATTCTTTTTACTTTCTTTACTTTACTTTAGTTTATTTAATGAAAATAAAAACTATCCACCTTTTGAATCCAATAGCAATTTCAGAAAATCAAAATTTGAATCATATACAAATTCTAGATTTTCAGTTTTAGTACAAAACACAAAAATGCACATTATTCTCAAACAGTTATGGTATGAAAAACAACCTTGCTCTTCACATAGAAACTATGCAAGGTGCAGTTGCTCTTGAAAAAATCCAACGATCAATTACCGAGACTATTCATTCCGTAAATTGATATTTTCTCAAAGAAAAGAAAAATCATTTTTCTATACTTAGCCAGATTTTTGATATACAGAAGGGGGTATTTTTCTTGGTTCCTTGGGCTCTCGGGCCCCTGATAGATCCAAATTGGCCACCAGTAACGATGTGCTCCTTCATAATAATTACCAAGGTTCCGACCTGACCAATCCTTTAAATACATAAGGTTTATCTGAATAGATCCAATCTGTTCAGCCTGGTTCGACCAGGACAGTTTGCTTGACCATGAACATCTGATCAGATATTATAGACCACCTGACCGGGATAGACAGACCAGACCAGTTTGGTAGGAATCTACATAACAGATATCATATTAATACGGGACCTACTACAACAACTGAGGTCCTATTCCGCTAACTCAAAAAAATTAAAAAGCCAGTTTAAAATTAAAATCGAGACAGTCACTCTCTCACATTACATCACATAAAAAGTCACTCTCTTAGCGGAACACCCCCGAATATCTCCAAAGGAACTCTCTCACGATCTTATTTGTGGTTTAAACATTCCTACTCTTGGGGATAAAGTCATTCGACTGCCTCCGGGATTCAACCTACTACCTCTAAGGTCAAACAACCTCCTTCAGTCCTTTGGGCGGCCCACTACAGTTAGGGGTGTTCCACTAAATCAACTTTTTAGTTTTTCATGATTTTTTATGTGATGTATTGTGAGAGAGTGACTGCATCGATTGTAGAAATAAGCTGATTTTTTGGCTTTTTTAAGTTAGTGGAATAGGGCCTTAAGATCTCTGAGGTTGTTGAGCTCCTCCGAGACACTCTCCACCCACCTCCAAAAAATAGGTTAAGTCACTATGTTGTGCACTCCGTTGTAATGCCTGTAATACTATACCCTTCGAGGGCAAAAGGTACACTCTCTACCTTCCAACACTTGTCAATTCTACCTTCCTCCAACCTAAAACTAACTTAGGCATCGGAGGGGTGTTGGCCGACACCACATCGGTGTTCCTAACTTTGTTTTACAGGTCATTGGTTGAGCATGCCCGATAAGGATTCATTAGTCCCGACCTTGATTTTGTAGTTCAAGAACGAGAAACCTACCTTCCCAACGTATGTGGGGAGAACTGATTATCGAGAGAAAGAGAAGCGTACCCTTTTCAAGAAGAAATTGCTTCAAAAAATGTAAGGAGAAATTGTTTTAGTTGGATCGGATTGTCCTAATCATAAAGAGCTATAACCATGGTTACATTTTGATTTAATTTTTTTTCTTAATGTAATTGAAGCTAAATGTACAATGTATTGATTTTATTTTTTGGACTTGTATGCCTTTTTATTTTTTATGAGTTAATAGTAAGTGGACAATAAAGCTTGGGGTCAAATTTAGACAACTCAAACATCGAGCCTGGTCTTGAAGGTACATATGTTAATTGCTTTAATTAAAGAAAGATAAAATATGAAGTGTAAATGGAAAAGGAGGATTGTCGAGTTACAGTGAAAGTTGTAAACATAGCCTGCGAGGGGGTACGACCCCTGGCGTAATGACAGTGGTGCCTAAGGTCCCGTTTGACTACTGGAGATGATTTTTGGTAGATTTGTAGTGAGGGTGGATCCACCTCCTAAGAAGAGTGGATTTATATATGAGGTGTTTGGATAATTTTTTGAGAAGAGAAATTTGGAGGGTGGATATGATAGGATAAGTTGTCGAATAACTTAATTGACCTCAATTTATTAATTTAATAAACAAAATGCATTAACTTCGTTATAATTAGAATAAATACATAATAATACGAATAAATGCACACTAAATACATAAATATATTTATATTATATTAGATGTTAAAAAAAATATTTCCGTACAAATGCTATTATCCGTTTTAACTATTAAAAAAAAAAACAATATCACAACATGTTTGCTTTCAAGGCAAAATGTCAACAATCTCAAAAGGCTTCCAGTGTGATTTAACGAAAAGGAATAGGGTAAAAAGGACAGCTGTCTTCGTTCTTCTATAGAGAATTTTTTTCCAATTTCTCAGAACACAAGCGACGGCGACTCCAGATCTAGCGACTCTGCAACTCCTCCGGCTCTCTCTCTCTCTCTCTCTCTCTCTCTCTCTCTATGTGCGTGTGTGTGTGATTTAAAGAAGAAGAAGAAGAAGAAGGTGGATTTGGAGGGTTAATATGTTACCCAAAAATTGAGAAATGCCCCGGATTTGCTAATGATAGGGTCGAAGCCGTCATTAGCAAATTAGGCTTCTCCCTGATTTGGAATCCGATCAGTGTTTAAATCCGGGGTACTTTTGGGTGCCAAACGACGGATATGTGTGGGGCCGAGATTACATATTTGGCTTCTTGGCAAATCCGGGTGCCATCTCCTATCACCAAACAGGGCCTAAAGGAGTAACTTAATCACTACACCAGAACATGCAACATTATTTATTTAAAAAAATAATTATTTTGAAGAAAAAGAAATTTATTACTTAGAAATAGATTCCTTTTTTTAAACAGAAAAATAGCTTAATTATTTGCTGCACATAAAATCATCATGGAGAATAGAAAATTTGTTGTTTTCCTCAATTTAGGATCTTTTGGGACCCTTCCTGTGTGGTTTTGTTTGTCTGTTTGTGGAATTTAGTAAACCAAAGTGCATGATTTCGGGCCTAACTGTCATGATTCACGAGTCAACCGCCCACCATATGAGAGCATGCATTATCTTTTTCTCTATTTTTTTATTTACTTGGGAAGCGAAGATGGACAGGGCTGCAAATGAACCGAGCCGTTCGTGAACTGTTCGAGGCTCGACTCGGTAAAAGCTCGTTCGGGTTCGGTTTGGAGACTAAACGAGCTGAACCTGAACTCAATTTTAGGCTCGATTATTAAATGAGCCGAACCTGAATCTGATAGTATTCGGCTCGGTTAGGCTCGCGAACCCGAAGTATATGTATATATCTCATAAATTTTCACATATAACCTTCAATATGTATAGAGTTTTACATGTACATAATGAAAATTTTATAACTTGTACATATATAAACTTTTAAAAGTATTATATACCTACATTTAATATGTTTTTTATAATTTTGTATATGTATGAACTTATTTATGTACAAAATAAAAATTTTATTAGTAGTTGTAGACCTGTATAAGAGCATAAATATCTTATTTTTGACTTTTTAAGACTCGTGAACTGGTTCGAGTTCGACTCAAACCCAGGGAAACTCAACTCAAGCTTGACTGGTCAAATTTTCGTGGAGTTTGAGTTCGGCTCGAGTTCACTTAAAAATTTAATGAATGAACCTGAATACTCTAAAGCTCGGCTCGATTCGGCTCGTTTGCAGCCCTAATGGACAGAGACGTAAGCATGCAAAAATTTAATTTTGAATTTACTTTTCCCTTGAGCATAAGAAACTGTGAAACTCAAAAGATCAAGAACGCATGCAGAAAACTCTATGGTAGGCTTCAAAGAAACCTTTTAATTGGTTCCAGGTTCGATTCTCACCCTCGTGTTATCAAATTTTCGTATTGAATTAGTTTATGCAGAATTTCGTCCCGACTTTAATTATCCTCCGTTGGATCGCTATTGAAGGGTAAAGTTGAGGCTCCAAATCAATTTATCATCAAGACAAATAAGAGTTATAAAAAAACCAACCATATCAGACACTATGATTATTTTTCCCCCATAACACAATTCCTCTATGGCACTTTTAATCAATCTATCAAAATGGCAAGCTCAAAAAAATCTAGCAAGTGGTCCCTTCATGAGCTGGTGCATCACATACAACACATTTGGACAAATTACTGCTCACTGCTACAATATTAGAAATCCAAACTCTTATTTAAAAGAGAAGAATCTACCAAAGAAGTAATATGTAAATAGATGTTTTTGTTTTTTGGGTGAAAAAAACTGATTATCATAACTCAAGTTGATTAACAATTCGAGATCTACCTATTCTTTTTATTTATATTTTTTTTGGGGTTTGATGGTCAGGGGTGTTTGACCAGCTTATGCTCACCTCGATTAATCCTTTCTTAGTCTGGTCAAAGGGTGCAGATCATTCACGCCAAGACTAGGGATCACCAAAAATTACTTTTTTATAGCCTAATCCCAATACTTGAATCCTGAACACTCGTGTGAGAAATAAACTCACCAACAACCGGACTAAGCCTTGGAGCTAGGTCTACCATATTCAAGTTATGTAGTATAAAAAAAAAAAATCTTAACTCTTTACAACGAATGAGTTTTCAGTGTCGAACGGGTACGACGTGGTACCCGCTCCTGCAAATCTGATCGTCCATTTCGGGTTTGGATGGTCCAGATTTGGAGAGAGAAACAAGAGAGAGAAAGGGGAGAGAGAGAGAGGAGGAGATATATGGTTTTGATCTGGGCCGTCCAATACACTTTTGGACGGCCCAAATACAGTGTTCGGATACCATATAGACTCGGCGACGTGTTACGCATTCCTCTACAACACTTGCAAATATTTGTATCCCATAGCAAGCCAATATATGGATTCTTCACGAACCAAAGTATAGCTGTACAATGTGTTACACCTGAGGGCACCGGCGTAATTAGACAAAAAAGAAAATACCCCAGAGAAATCAAAGCGTACGTCCCTGTCATTTTCTTGTGACCTTTGTGTTTAGTGGTTCCAATCAATTAGAGATCTATTGAGTTCATTTTTTGTGGTCTGTAATGGAGAACAGGAGTTTGTATGCCGGAATGGGATTTGGCAAGAGAAGAGCAGTAGCTTTCCAATTGATTTTGGGCAGTGAGAAGATACGGTACGTTTACAGAATTATTTCAGGCTTTACAGTGAGAGAAAATTAAAGGAAGGAGAGAGAGAGAGAGAGAGAGAGAGAGAGAGAGAGAACAGCAGGCTTTTGTTTGTTGCAACTTGCAAGTGGGTGGGGAAAGGAGGAATAGCTTCATTAGCTTGCAAGTGGGATTTGTTTCCTGATTTTGTTAGCTCAATTTAATGCATGAGGTGGGCAATTTTTGGGTGCCGGGCCTGCATTACGTGTAGGTGCTTGAGCACCAACCCATCTTTCAAAATACTTTTGCATGTCTCAAATTTAAAAGGAAAAAAAAAAGGAAAGAAATGAAAGTCTAAAAATATTTTGAACGGTCGGATTGGAAGTTCGGGCACCTACGCCGGACACACAAATTTTTTCCCATGAGGTGAGGACAGCATACCCCAGTCATTATCTTCTGAGATTTTCTGGTCAACCTTTGAACTTTGGTTCCCTCACAATTTTATCATGTGACTTTGGCAACTGACATGAACTGCCAGCATCAGGCTGGAAAAAGGGAAATAAAAACTTTTTTTTAATTTTTTTTATCTACTGCAGGGGAATAGAAACTTCAAACGGCAAAATCTAAGCTGAATTAATTATGCTCTTCCACTAATCTTTTTTTGTTGTTGATATTTTTATTAATATTTTTAGCGTTTTCTTAAAAGTTATCTTCCTCACATATTAGGTCTCGTTCCAAAAATTAACTTAAGTCAGGAATTGACTTGAGTTGATTTTTTAAGTTGATATATTTTGAGAGAAAATTTGTCTCGTAAAACACAATGACTTGAGTTGGGTTTTAAGTTCATATACTGTGAGAAAATAACGTGTCTCGTAACACGCAATAAGTCAATTTTTAACTCAGTTTGGGAATACGTCAATTTCTAGAACAACCTCCAACTAATTTGACATTTAACAAAAATAACATGCACTTTTGACTACAGAGAGAAGATAATATTTTTAATAGAAACTTAGCCTTAGGCCCCACTAAGGTTGTTTTTTATTTTATTTTTGGTTTTTTACGGTTTTTTATGTGATGTATTGTGAGAAAGTGGCTGTCTCGATTTTCATAATAAACTAGCTCTTTGGCCTTTTTGAGTTAGGGGGTGTTCCATTAACTTGGTTTTTTTTTGGATTTTTGGCTTTTTTTATGTGAGAGCTCGAAATACGCGTTGTCTTTTTGTGACTTTTTATGTGATGTGTTGTAAGGGAATATCCTATCTCGAAAAATACAATAAACTGATTTTTGATTTTTTGAGCTAGTGGAATAGGGTCTTAGGGGGTGTTCCACTAAGATTAGTTTTTTGGTTTTTTGGGTTTTTTATGTGAGTGCTCGTAATACGCGTTTGACTTTTGTGGTTTTTGTGGTTTTTTATGTGATGTATTGTGAGGGGATGACCTGTCTTGAAAAACACTGGCTTTTGATTTTTTGAGTTAGCGGAACGGGTACATGTCATAATCCTCCAATGTGAATATCACGTGACTAAAAATGAGAAAGAAGAATCTTCTCAATTCGGATACAAAAGAAAAAAAAAAGAGAATCTTCTCGACAATTCAAGCCATTTATATGGAAAACATTGGTGTGTGCAAGTGCTTGTTCGAATACCATTGGTCATATGTGGAATAGAGGGCGAGTGTTTTATTCCTCTTGTGAGACAATGTCATTTTGATTCAAGTGATTATCAATGTTGCAAACAAATCTAGACCTACAAAGTGATGATTCGAATTGTCAAGTTTAACTGTGATTGGTCCTATTTTGCATCACATAGGAGTCCTATGACACAACACTCAAAGCTTAAAGGTAATGAATGTTACGCAAACTAGAAACTACGTTCTCCGTCCCAATTTGTTGGGCCTGTTTATCTTTTTGGACGTCTAAAAAATTGTCTATATCTCATTATCTATAATGTTTTTTAGGATTTCGAAATTTTTTGTTTACCAAAATTAATTGAGATTTATCAAACAAGATCCATATTGAATAAAAAAGTATTACTCCCTCCGTCCCAATTTGATTGCCCCTTTTGGGGAAGTGAGTTTTTAAGGGGTGTGAAAATTTTGTATTGTCTTTTCTGTTTTGCCTCTAAGTCCAGTCAAATATTACTGTGGCCAATTTTGTGGGGATAATTTTTTATATGAAACTCAAAACATATGCAATATGGATCTTATTTCATAGATATTAATTAGTTTTATTATACAAAGTTTTCAAAATCATAAGAACAGTTATAAAATAAAAAATAATGGACAAGCCAATTGAGATGAAAAAAGTACTTTTTAAGAATAAACTGGAAAGTGACCCTGTTTTGATGGATGTTTTTAGAAATAGGATAATTATTTTGGGACATCCCAAAATGGAAAGAAAGACCAGCAATTTGGGATGGAGGGAGTACAAATTAAAAGATTATCAAGAATTTTTTGAGCTTTCCAAAAAAAGAAACAGACCCAAGAAATTGGGACGAAAGGGAGTACTACATTTTACAATGGTTTATTTGCGTATATGATCATTGATCCAATGATATCAATGTTTTATTATGTAAAGACCCGTAATTTCCTCATCATTATAAATTCGTGATTTATCAAGTGTGTTAAGGTACCATGTTGATAGTATTTGAGAAGTCAATTGTATGACTTAGCTGCCGGAAGGACTGTTTTGACTTTAAGTATGAAATTTCCTATTTTTATGTTGGCACGTTAAACCGGTCTTTGTGGAAATATTTTTTGAGGCTTAAGATGAAACTTGTGCTAGTCGAGGGGGCCTAAGGAGCCATATTTGAAAATATAGTATTTTGGGATTTCTTAAATTTATTTTTGGCGAAGAGAGTTGACTTTTTTTATCTATTTCGAACTAGCCTCTCTAACCCCACCATTGTTTCCGAATGGGGGATACTTTCTTATGTGCAATGTTTGTAGTGATCGGGGATCGAATCTGTACTGGAAAAAGGAAAACATTTTTGAAAATTTTCCAGTCAGTACCGGTTCCCACATTTCATTAGTACCAGTACCCACATTTCATCTTACCGGTACCCATTGATCAGTAACTTTCAGCATTGGTACCTATGTTTCCCTCAGTACTACCAGTAGCTCTTTATCGACCAGAAGAAAGTTCTAGTACAAGTACCCATTGGTATTTTTCTGAAAATTTTGTGCGTGTTTCAGCTATCTGTAAATAGACCCCTTTACTCTTTTTTCATACCCACACCCACGAAATGAACCCTAAATTGGTCTCTCTCACCTCTCTTCTCAAATCTCACCCAAATCCTTTGATTTCCACATCAAACCTCATCAAATTATGAAGATCTAAGCATCTGTCATACTTTTTTTTTGAAAAGCAAATAGGTCTTGATTAATTGAGCAAATTTTTTTTAGCGTATTGTGGTTGTTGATGAAAGTTGGAAAGAAATGAGAAAGCGTGGAGTAAATCAGTAAATTACTCTTGATTGAGCATATAGGGCATAATTGGCACTTTGTAGCATAATATAGTGATCTAAATGATTTTAAGTGTGAAATGTAAGAAGAAATAGAGGAAAGTGACTGATTTTGTGAGAAATATAAATGTGGATAACCACTACATAGTGAGGAATTACTGGGTCCATCTTCGGGTGTGTCGCTAGGAACCATATCTTGGCAATAAGGGTACCATGAGGCTTAAAATGCTCGGAACATCATTAATTAGGTCTACCTTCGAGTGTGTCGGTAGGAATCACTCATGATGCATTGAACTTAACAGAGGAAATTTGAGAATTAGGGATATGATTGATAGAAATACATGAGATTCTGGAAATAATTGTACGGATGTGGGTCTATATTTGAGTATAGGACATGAATTGGATGCGTACGGACGTGTGTAGACGCGTGTGGGTGCATGTGGATATGTGTGTGTGAGTTCCTTGTTTGTAAACCAATATGCACTTAGAGTTATTAGGTCTCCTTTGGGTAAAAAAACTAGTTTGGTTTTTTGTCCTTATTCAAAAAAAAATTCGCATTTATTCCTTGTGGTTTCTTGATTCGTCTCGACGAGAGGAATCTGAAAAGTATATAATTACGATCAAATTTTTTATAAAGTTCACTAAAGACAAAAATAATTCAAATTTTGTGGTTTATTGGATTATTTTTTGTCTTTATTCACAAAACTTTAAGTTTGGTTAATAATTGTATACTTTTTAGATTCTTCTCGTCGAGACGAATAAAAAAACCACAAAAAATCGACGCAAGATTAACAAATGCGATTTTTTTTTGAATAAGGACAAAAAAAAAAACCAAACTGTTGTTTTTACCCAAAGGAGGCCGGGGATCCTTCATTTTTAGGGAAGCGGGGTGTGTGCTATGCACTCCTCGGCCATCCGATTATGTTTTGGACGGCCTAGATGTATTTTGATTTTTTACCGGTAAAAAAATCAAATTTAGATTAAAATTGCCGAATGTATCCAGCCCGTCCAAAACATGATCGGATGGCTAAAGGATGCACAATACAGTGTATAGCACCTGACTGCACAGCACCCATCCATGATCCCATTTTCAGGTACAAGTCAGGGTGACAGGGTGTATAGTTTGGAGTACTGGAGTGCATTGCTGGAATTCTTTTGCGAGCTTAATTTATTTGAAAAAATTACCTGAAAATCTTGTTTAGTTATATTTTGAAGATGAAAATATTACTTAGCTTATTAGTTTTTGATTCGAAGGGAATGCTTAGATAAAACCTAATTTACCTCCTTTGATTGGACTCATGTGGTTCGGGATGTTTTGGCATACTATCATGTAATGGGTATGTATGTATGTATAAATGGAAGGGTGGCTATTTATTTTTCGGATCCAGACTATCGGATTAGCAGATTGCGAATATCGGATTCGAATTCTAATTTTTTTTGGATCCAATCTGGTCTTCTGACTGGCCTATCGTAAGGTGTTGATTTTCTATACTGGTGTTTCAACTTGAGAGTGCAACACCGTCACATGGTGTAGCAACTTTAATTTCAAGTACACATTTTTACGGTGTCCATACACATAGTATTAGTCTTTACAAAAATGTGCATTGAAAAAAAGTATAGGGACACCACATGCTGTTAGGATTTATCGCAACCCCACAACGCCCCTACGGATCTTGGGAACAATGAATCACATAAATCGCAAAGACAAGCAAATACGTGCGTAATGAAAAAACAGAAAGAAAGTGCGAGACACAAGATAT